>VZTG01009698.1:0-25902 GCA_013397845.1 Melanocharis versteri | reverse complement strand
CGGGGAATGGGGTTTGAGGGTGAGGAGCGCCGCTGCCTCTCTGCCCCCCGGTCGTGCAGCTGCTGCGTGTCCTCGGCCTCACGGCCCCCACGGTCTGGTAGTTAACCAGAGTGTGTCTCGGTGTCCACGAGTTTGCTGGCGGTGGGCAGGCAAATAAAAACAAGAAAATGTTTTTGAAGTTTGCTGCCTGAAGTAAGATTTAGAAGAACTTTCTTATGGTACTTTTAGAATGAGGGGCGGCTATGTTTGTAAGGCATTTGGAACATACCTGAAGTGAAACGTGTCTTCTGTCCTGGGTTAGGCTTTGTAAATGAGATTAAATGCAGTTTATTTGCATTTTTCTTCCACATCCGCTCTGGAAGAGCAGAGCTGGCTAAGTAATTGCTAGTTGGGTACATGCCACTGTAGTTCATTAACACCTGTTTATGAAAATGACTTAATGCAAACACTTGAAATGTCCTGACACATGTTACTTAAATAACATGTTATACTGAATTCTTATTTTCTTACTTACAACCTTAAATATATGTTTTATTGGTAATAACTTAGAATACTTAATATTTTTGTAGTAATGGCTTTAATTTTCAGAAACTAAAAAGAGATACTTGTATGTTTTCTAGTTCCAGAAAAGCGTGTGAGATAGATCTCTTTATTCTCTGTATTGATGTGTTGTGGTATATTGTAGCTTTTTTAATCCTTCTTGTTCGGTGGTTTTGTGTTGTATGTTTTTTCTTGGTTTATGACCCTTTTTCTAATATACTTTTTGAGTAATAATGACAGATAGATTGAACACCTCTTAACTCTTTAAAGAAACTTTTTTTTTCAGGACTTACTGCTATGGAGAAGAAGCTGGCTGAATACAAGTGTAATACAAATGAAGCAATTCAGCTGAAGCTAGGTAATACGACTTTCTAAATATTGTACAAGTGTTATTGAAGTATTTTAGTACCTTCCTATGAAATATACGCATGTATGCATCTGTGTCAATTTCTTAGTTGTAGTCTGATTAATTATTTTATATTCTCAGATCAATTAACATGCATCTAAATTGTACAGGATGCCTTGATCTCATTTGTATGCCACCCTGACATAGCTTCTTAACGGAAATTGTCTGACTGGCAGAAATGTGCATGAACAGCTAGCAGGGCATCTGTGGGTAAACAAATGGAAGGTGGTGGCTTGATCATGCTCTATTCTTTTTTTTCCTCAGTTCGATTTCCTGAGGACTTGGAGGATGAGAACACAACATTTAATCCAGAGTACAGCCATCAAGTGTTTGGAGATGAGTAAGTTAGTTTCTAGATTCAAATTATTAGGTACCGAAGTGGAAAGTTGCTTCCAAATCATTAAAAAACAAGAAATCTTGCTAATGCCGAGTACAGGGGAAGAATTGCTGCCCTGGTGCTGCTGCTACACTTGCTGATACAGGCCAGGATGCCACTGGCCTTCGTGGCCACCTGGGCACACGCTGACTCCCTCATGTTCGGTCAATTGTCGACCAGCACCCCCAGCTCCTTTTACACTGGGCTGCTTTCAAGCTGCTCCTCCCCTGTCTGTCACTTGTCGCTGTGACCCAAGTCCAGCAGATCAACACTCCTGTCCAGCCTAGTGTTGTCTGCAGTCTGACTTAGGGAGCATTCAGATCACTGATAAAGACATTAAGCTGTTCCCAGCACTGAGCCCTGGGGAGCACCATGGGGAAACAGCTGCCTGCACACTTCTGTGGACTTCTTTAAGTAGTTGTGTTTCTTAATTTCAATTTCCTTTTCTAAGTACTCCAATTACGATGAACTACCTATATTAAATGTAATAAATTAGTTGCACTACTACACATCTACTGCAGCTATCATTGACAATAATTATAATTTTAGTAATCAGAGAACTCTCTGTTAGTTTAGCTGCCAAACAAACTCTTGTTCTGGCACTTACATTTCAAATTTTAAATTACGAATGTACTACCATAAAAGGAAAGTCACAGTAGAAAAAAGTTTTAGCTATGCTTTAACAAAAAAATGGGCCTGTTTCTTTGTGAATATTACTATTTTCTGCAGGCTTTTTTTCAGAAAAGAAATTCTCTATTCTTCATAAGAGTATAGAGTTTGTGTTCAGGCAACTCATATTTTCGAAGTGTAAACAAGGCTTTTGCATTCCATACTTCTTTTGCATGTACTAATTTCTGGTTAGATTGGATAACTAAATAGAAACTGTCAACTAAAAACTGTCCTGTATTGCTACACCTGGTTATCTGTGCTTCATACAGTATAAATTGAAGTAGTTTATTCCCAAATATTACACTACACTGCAAAGTAATTTTTAGTACATGTTAGCGATCAATTAATGTAAATAACTGTTAATGAGTTAAAGCCGTTGGAAAAGCATAAACACAGTATTAGCTGTTTCAGGTATTCTCTCCTGAGCTGTCACAGTAAGGACACAGGCACTGCCTTACTGAGCTCCGAATATTTCCATTACAGCAGAGAAATAATAGAAGCAGTGTAAGGCATTATCTCTGGATAATGCACATCCAGTTTGATTCCCTTTTCCTATCGGGGGCTTACTTTGCGTTACTGGGAAAGATTATGTGAATGTCACACGAAATGAAATCACTGTGATGTGAATGTTCTGCTATGTGTAGAGTTCCTGGTTGTTATTTTCTCCTTTCTCAGTGAAGTTGCTTTTGGCTACAAGGGACTCAAGATCCTCTTGTATTATATTGCTGGAAACCTGTCAACACTCTTCCGCATTGAATACACGTCGAAAGTAAATGAAAAGTTTGACTGTGTGGAGGTAAGTGCAGGTCTGCTTCTGTCTTTAACATGACAGTGAGGAGGTTTACTTCGGTATGGACAGGAGTTTTAGGTTTAGTAATTGCTCACTTAAACATGATTGACATTAAAAGGAAATAAACAAAGCTTCCTTTTGCTAAGCTAATAAAAAGCTTTGAACTTCATCTGTAGATTTCCCATTCTCTGACTACAGTACAGTCAAAATTGTATCAAACAGAACAGTCAGAAGATGTGAGGTGCTGATTCCGAAGCCAGTTCCACAGAATAAACCTCAGCTTGGCAAGTCTGTATTTTCATATTAACTGTGACCAGGAGGAGGACTAGCATGGGTGGGTTTATGATGGAGAGAATTCAGTGAGAAGAAGGAGGTTTCTGTAGGCATTTCATGAGATAGTATGCTTGACTGTGTCGCTCTAAACATGAACAACAAGTAAGGCAGAAAAGAGATTATAAATTTCTGCATGGGTATCATGTATGCTTTACTTACTTAAAGGAATATGATAATATAATTACCTGCAGGATTTGTTTTTGTTTTGGTTTTTTTTCTTTTTTTTTCTTTTTTCTTTTTCCTGCAGATTTTCTAAGCTTATAGAATACTTGTAGAAGAGTTTTGGGTTTTTTTTCTCTCCTACTGTCTATATGCTCTCTGAATATGACTTCAGGCTGCATTTAAGTTACTAATTTCAAATTCATTGGAGTTTATTTAAATAATTTCAAAGAAAGGCCTATTGTAAAAGGAGAAATACATTGGAATGGCTTCATTAAATTAATTTTAAAGATTTGTCCTTCCTTGTTTTGAAGGTGTCTTAGAATATACTCATTTCAACAGGCTAAGTTTCTGGATATGTCTGAAATACTTTGGAGGCTAGAAAAACATGTCTTAGGAGTGTAATGTCATGCTCTTCAATCATAAGAAGGTTTTTTTGGAAATAAGGAGAAAAAGGAAAGGCTGTTGGCAATGCAGTAAACATATTAAAATCAAATGGTCCAACCTTTCATTGGTATAATTTCAAAATAGTCAGAATAGGAATCTGCACCATAGCACCTTTTTACTTCATCTATTTTCTGTACAAATGGCAAACCCAATTTACTTATCTGGAGGTCTAAACAAGGTCTGTCTTGCCCTATGCACACTGCAACTTTTTTGATTGCTCAGAATGGTTGCTTTTTTCAAGCCTTGTTTCCTATACTGAATTATTCCTCCAATTCCTTACGGGATTGAGATGGGGACAGTAAAGATCTTTCTGAGCAACACTTCTGTATGCTTTCCAGAACATTTACATGCCTTGACTGAAGGGGAAGAATGTGGTTGCTTACTCTGTGCTTCTCCTAAAGTTACTAGCACTGTACATTCAAATAAGCTGCTCATATTGCTATATCTAAACATATGTAGAAAAAAAGATATAGCTGTAGTCAATAATTTTCTGCAATTTTTTTTTGCCAGCAGTTTAACCACCTTAAGATACGCATTTGCAGAGGTTAAAACATAAGCTGTCATTACAGCGGGATGTTGATTTGAATGCATATTAACATTTATTTTTTGGAGTTAACTGTTTGCTGATCTCTCCTCCTTGAGCATAATCATACTGAGATGTAGACTATCTGCCGCACACGACAGATAATCTTGTGCTGTGAATGGATGGCGTTTAGGAAAGGACAGCAGTTTCTGCCTTTACCATAACAGGTTATGAAGTAAGTTGGTATTAATGCTCCCACAGAGTTCCTCACAGCTGAGGATTTTGTATCCAAATACCCATACAAGCCCATTCAACAGCAGGTGGTTTTATTCTGTAATATTAAGTTTGGTTTCATTATTGCTAAAGCAGCTGCTACTATCCCTGCTAGGGACTGATAGAAATATTCCTCCCAATACCACCATTTTTTTTTCTGCAAGGTCTTTTTGAATATGAGGAAGAGATACAATCTTGAAATGTCAAAAGACAGAACTGCAGTCATATTTATGCATCTTGACATGGTTTAGGCTCATCTTTAAGGAGATGATATTATTGGGGAAGGCTCAGCCAAGTATGATCATGTTTTGAACAGAAGCTGGCACTTCATTTAGTGAAAGTAGACAGAATTTATCCCTTGAATGGAGTTGACTCTTTCAAATAGCTGAAGAGAAACTGCTTTCTTCTAGTGTAAGTATTAATAGCAATGACCTCTGAATTGCTTGCTGCTTTGAGATTTGCAGCTGTTCCAGTATCTTTCTTTTCATCTGCATTTTATGATGGGGTAGGGGTAAAGTATTTCACTAAACTCTACAGCTTGCTTTGATCTAGTCTATACATTTGCTTTATACAAAAGTTAATTAAAAAGTATTGTTTCGATATTTGGCGCTTTTTAAACGTAATACTGCTGATCACTCCATTGCTCCCCACTGAAATACGTGCATACAATTTTTAGAGAAATTCAACTTTCAAATATGCTTCTAATGTTATTTTAAATTAAGTCACTTTAAAATAGCATCTACATGGTATGCAAATGTCATAGCTGCCTATTAGTACAAGAATAATTTCTAGATTAAAATTACACAGAGTCAAAAGCGACGTAGAAAGAGACATTACCACCTTAAGCAGTCCTACTACAAATCAAGTGTAGTTAAAAGCCTATACCAAATTCCTGTCATCACCTCACATGATTCTGATTGTGAAGGTAATACATCGCAGGCAGCACTTCCATGAACCATAAGCTCAACAACTCTTGGCTGGCTTAATTCAGGTTTTTGCATGCTTCATTGTAAGTGGCTTTGCCTATGTTAAACATTGCCGTAGTAGTCAACAGGATTGTTTTTCTGAAGAGAAACTTGTGTACATCCATTCCAGCTGGTAAGATATGACTGTCTTGCTCTGATAACAGAAATTAACCTTTCACCAATATCAAAGAAATGCACAAGGGAAGGCAGTAAACACATTTTGGTAGCTGCTTGGATTCTGGGCACCTCAGAGAGAAGTGTTTGAAAAGGACATACTAAGTAATGAATGTTTCAAAAAGTACAGGTATTAATGAAATAAATTCTTTTTTATGTGGTTGATACATTGAGATTCTTATTAACTGAAAATTGCATGTCTTAACCTTCCACCACTGCTCAAACTGAGGATTCTGGGATTTGCTCTGTAAGAAGGAGGGATCTTGTTAACCGTAAGAGTAATTGAAGACTGTATTTTCTTGTATCAGACCCCATTCCAAGGGAAGAGAATTTTTAGGAGGCAATAGATGAAAATATGTTGTAGTCATATAGAACCAAGAAGTATTATCTAGTGCTTTATTTGCTTAGCCTCTGTCATATCTTAATTCTTTTTATGGTATTGAAAACAAGACTTTTCTGTGGTGGCAGCCAGTGATGGATGTGTTAACCTTACAGGCCTTGAGCAGGTCACAGTTAGGCTTCCTTCTCACCACTAATGAAGAAACTTACAAATGTGAGGGGAAGCAAAATTACTTAAACATTATGTATATAGTAATTCCTACTGTATATTCACCCTTTTTAGATGTTGTCCTTATAGTCTGAATTATCGTACTGTTGCTTGGAAATACTGTTTTAATTCTAGGTTATTTTTGCATGCTTATTCAGCTGTGTAAAATGCAAGTTGCTACGGATTCTTAGTTGTGGTTTCCTACAGCTCTGTCAGTAGTGCGGACATAAGAGCTGTGTAAACAACACATTTGCACAATTTTTAAAAAAGGCATTTCTAAATTGTGTTCCATATAAATATGTTTTTAGTGTAATTCGTTGATTCTGAAGAAGTGGCTGGTTTTGTGTAATGCCCTTAAATCAGTAAGTGTAAAGAAAATGTATTTTAGCTAATATTGGTTTATGAAGAATAGCAAAGGCTCCAACAAATTATCTTTGTTTTGAGAATGAAATGAATGTGAAGACTGTACATGTTTTAACAGAGTTCTTACACCAGGCATTGTAGAGCTGTATTTTAACTGCTTAATAGCTCTCTCTCCAAATATAAATATAAATGTTGGTAGTACCAAACCATTAAGAATAAAACTTGTTTGTGCTGAACTAAGTCTATCTTTCTCTACACTAAAAATGTAACTGAATGATAAAGTGCTATTCATTTGCAGGTGCATTGCTTCTGCTTAAGGGCCCATGGTTGAAAGGACAGGAATTAGTAGCATGTTGTATTAGCCTTTTGTAGTGTATTTTGTTCTAAGCATCTTAATTTCCCTGTTTTGAATGCTAAGTAGCAAGGGTCTTGGTTTTGAACTAATACCCATCATGCATGTAAACGGTGTGAAAGAGCTGCTTAGTAAGTTAACACAAAGTGTTCTTGTGTCCGCCCTTGTGGAAATAGATACAATACAAACATTACAGCTGAACTCACGGCAAACTCCATTAAGTAAAAACCTGGATTCATTGTCCAGAGGAAAGTTTGAATTGAATGTAAGCTCATTTTGTTGAATGTAATGTCAGGCTTTTAGGGGTTGCATTGAGGAGTATGGTTTTGTTAAGTTGAGACCAATTCATTAATTTTTATTGCCTGGTGAGAAGCAGTAATACGTTATTGTGAAGCTTCATCAAATATTCATGGTTAAAAAGAAGTAGTAAATGTATTCAATCAAGTGGTCTTTTGGGGGTCTGAAAAGGATTATGAAGTCTGCTCAGCTGATAGTCTTTCACTTCAGCTATCTGAAAAGAGTAATCTCTGAATTAAATTTTGGTGTCAGAATATTTTGTCTTCCACAGTATGTTAGACTACAGGTCAGATTTGCTGACAGTATTCATAAGTTGTACTATTTTATGTCAAACTTTGTTTTCAAAACTTTCTTTTATTAGAATGCGGGATGTGGTTGTCTGAGTTTGTGCTGTGTTTTGCAGCTGATTCTATAGACAGGCATTTCAAGCAGGGGGCCGTAAGAATGCCAGAGTGTGCTAGCTGTCACTTTCCTATTTGGGAGCTACCGGGTTTGATCTTTGTCCTTTTTTCTCCGCTTAGTTCTGCATCACCTAATACCTCTTGTAAGCTGCTTGTTTGGGAACCTGAGTTCTACAAGGCTGTGTAGCATAGCATAGTCTTGGTGAATTGCTGTCTGGGAAGTCTGCTTCTGAGCATGCTGCACTTACAGAATAGCTGGCAATGCTCTCAGTCAAACTTGAACAAATATAACAATCCCTAAGCATAAAAGTGTTCATGAACTTAGGCTGTAACTTACGATGGCTGGATTGTGATATTTCTGATCTCATCAGTGCAGCTCCGTTACTTGCTGGAAGATCACTAATGAACAGCAAGAATGCTTGCTTTTTCTTTTTCCTTTTTCCTTCCTTTTTTTTTTTTTTTTTTAATTACTGGTAAATATAGTATGTCTCATATATTCATTTCTTAAGCACAACAGTGACATCAATGCTGTCTTTTTCTAATCTTCCACCAATCCTTCCCCTTTTTGTAATCTCCAGGCAGATGATGTTGAAAGTAAAATTAGAGAAATCATTCCGCCTGGTTTTTGCACAAACACAGATGACTTTGTGTCTCTGCTGGAGAAGGAGGTCAACTTCAAGCCCTTTGGAATGCTGCTACACACATATTCAATCCATAATGAGGAAGCCGGTGAAGATATAACATACCAGATATACAAGGTATGAAAAATTAAGTTTAACTTCTGCTTTCGAGCAACCAGATTCAATTTTATTTTGCAGAGATGCACCTTCTATAGTGATTCAACTATGGTGTATAAATACTATAATTTTACCCATTTATTAATTGTTTACTTGCTTTTTTATATCAGAGAATTTAATTAGGTTTTGCATATTTTTTTCCTCTTGCATCTGTGATAGGTTTCACCTGACTTCTCCTGGCTTTTTCCCTAGGCTGACATGACGTGTCCAGGCTTTCGAGAATATCATGAAAGGCTACAGACGTTCTTGATGTGGTTTATTGAAACTGCTAGCTTTATTGATGTAGATGATGAAAGATGGAACTACTTTCTAGTGTAAGTACAGTTCTAAAGCAACAGTGGACCTTATTACCTCCACAAAGCCTGCATTTTAATTGTGGCTGGCCAATTATTGGAGCAGTATAATGATATTTTTCCCAGGAAAGAAAAACCATTGTTTATGAGGCTTGAGTTTTCCTCCATTATGCTTTGGGAAAGCTTGAGAATAGAGCTGAATTAAATGCTGTTGTCCGTTAGAGCCCTGAATGTAGGCTTAAACAGTAAAATGAGCTTTGCCTGTGTTTTCTTTTACTTGCCACCTATTCATCTTTATAATAGGCAAGTGCACTGAAGTGCTGTAAAGAGGTCTGATTTATCCAAGTTGCTGCACACCAATTAAGTGAATTGTACATTCAGAACATAGCAGGTGTACCCATTGGGCCCTCACAGAGTAGCTTGCTGACACTGAAAATTCAGTTGGAGAATGGAAAAGAAAATGGACACTGCATGGGAGCGCGACTGTAATTGACCTGCTTGGCTTTCTGTTTTATCTGCAGATTTGAGAAGTATAATAAGGATGGAGCTACGCTCTTTGCGACCGTAGGCTACATGACAGTCTATAATTACTATGTGTACCCAGACAAAACCCGGCCACGTGTAAGGTAATTGGCGGTGTAACTCGTGCCTTGCCTTTTATTTCAGAAGAGGGAACTGCTGAAGTTCCCAATACTTGTTTATAATAGTGTTGATTTGTTTAAAAAAATCCCCTTTATTAGCTGTCTATGCACTGATTTATTTCACTGTTCCCTTCTTGAAGCGGAGGGAATCTCAAGTTTTGAATATTTACCAATTTTAAGATTCTGTTAAAAATTACATTTTAACGTAAAGATTGCACATACCTTAATCTAAAATGAAGTACTATTTTGTTTTTAAGACTTCGCATTATGTTTGCAAATGCTTGCATTTGAACTGAAAATGCATTCCTTTGTCTGTAGCCAGATGCTGATCTTGCCACCATTCCAAGGAGAAGGCCATGGTGCTCAGCTGCTTGAAACAGTTCATAGATACTATATGTCTTCTCCTACAGTACTTGATATAACAGGTTTGCGTTCAATTTTTAATAAGCAACTTTTACAGGTTGTTAGCCCACAAGCTAACTTTACGTTCATTTGTCTGAATTTAAAGCCTTTTGAAGATTTAGCTTCTGCTCAGTTCAGGATTAATAATACCCTGGTTTACAGAAGTGTATATAATGTAGCTTCTTAAATACTTTATTCAGAGAACAGCACACCAGGAAAATTCAATCCCTAGCGTGAACGGATTACCAGCTAATTAACTATTTTATTGTGAGGTACACAGCTGAGTTTGCCAAGAGATCAAGCTTTGTCAAATTCCTTGTTCAACTTACCCTTATTAGCCAAAACTCAAACTTGAGGAGGGATGCAACACACCTAACTAAAATAGCGTATTAATATTAGTGTGCAAGCTGAAATTTTACAGACAGTAAAAGTCTGTAGAGAACTTGTGCTTTAGGAGCACGTATTGCTGGCTGAAGGTATCCATGATATGAGATATGTGCACAAATACCTAAAAATAAAAGGTTGTGGAAATGGCAGGTAAAGGGTCCATATGCATAACAAAAATAACATTAAAAATTGTCAGAAGCATGACATCAGTCCTGTGGTTTCAAATCTAGCGTAGGAAGAAATGCAGTTCAAACACATGTTGACCATTCAATTCTATGTGTTGTCTCATCTTGGGTAGAAACAACTCTCCATTCTAATTAAAACCCAGTAGACGACTTGCTTTCATAAAGCGTTGTTGCAGGATCATCCTAACAAAGTAATCCACCTCATCATTTCAATCCAGTTCGTGGGAACCTAAGAAGGTGTAACTTAGTTTATGCAACAGGAACTCGTGTGCATCGTGCATTTACTTTTTCCTTTTAACAATACAAACATTTATGTAGCTTTTATAATTGAGGATGAACAAAGTCTTAACATGGTACTGCATGAATCCCATGACATGTTCATGGCTCAGTGCCTTAAGTGCAGGGTTGTAGTGAACAGTAAACGTGCACTAAAACAGGGTTCAATTTTTTTACGGAGAAAGCTTGCAATATTCTACATGGCACTCAAGTTATAAAAGTTAAGGCTCTTACAGAATTATTTATTGTCCTTTTTGAGGGGGACATTGGGCTTGGACAATCTTAATATGGCCAGAGTATTTAGTTACATATCATATAAAATTGTGAAATAAAGTCTTTAATCTTTCTGTAAAGAGGAAATGAAGATCTAGTTAATCACTGAAAAAGCTGATGATTTACTAATTAAATTTACTTCTGAGTTTCACATTTGCAACAAATACTTTGTTCTGCTTATACCTTGTCATCCTGACACAAGCGAAATGTATGCTGATAGTGCTTACTGGACAGAAACTGCCTTTCTTCTTTTAACTAATCTAAATGTAAAAAAATGAATCAATTCACTTTAGTGCACTTCTCCAATCTCTTTTGCAGAATAAGTGCTGTAAGGCTTGGCGTACATGATTAGGTCGCTCATGCACAATACATTTTAACCAGACCCAGAAAAATAAGTTGTTAGTTGTGTGGTGCCACGTATACTATGCAGCAAAAGCTGCTATCCCAGTCCCTCCTGGTAACTTTGTTTTGCTTTTGATCATCCTAAAACTGCAAATTTTAACTATTTACAGTGTACCTCAAAACTAAAGGAAAACACAGCTGGAATGCAAACTGGTTAGCAATAAACTCCACAATGCTAGCTCCTAGAAAAATGACTGTTGAAGGGGAAGCAACAGCTACTTGTTTGTAGTGAGCTTGTCTAAAGCAAGGAAAAAAGAAATATATTCACAATGTTGTACGTATTTTCCTTCTGCATTAAATAATTGCATATGGGCTCATGTTGATGTTAACTGAGGCTAGTTCTCAATTTCAGTGTGTGTTTCTAAAGCAACAGTTTTGATAGCTATGCTGTCTTTTTAAGTAAAATGGAAGTAACTTGGAAATCATGATCAGCTTTTGCTTAGTTCCTTTCAGCTTTTTAATTTTGGATCATCTTGTCCTTTGAGTCCTTGTACCTTTTCCTGCCTTCCCTGCTAACAAAGACCAGCTCCTGGTCAATACATGTCTTCAGCTAGTTTACTTGTATACAATAGGATATTTTCACTAATCTTTTCCCACATTTTCCCTTTCATTTGTGTTTTAGTAGTTCTACCACTCTGTCAAATACAGAATAGATGAAAGATACAAGAAAAAAGGTTTATAGACTAGTCTTCCTCTCCCAAGGAATTAAATGGGTTTAAACAAGTCAGTTTCCTAATACTGTACAGCACTTCATACACAAAATATTAGAAGTTTCTCTTTCTGTAACCTGTTTGATGTCTACTGTCAAACATTGAAACCTTTGATAACAGTGCTTACAGTAAAGCACAGTTGTTTATATACTGATGAATACTGCATCTGCTTTTCTTTTCCCTAGTTCTTTGTAATTACATACCAGAGATGAGAAAACAAATAATGCTGATAAGCTTTTTTTATTCTTTCTAGCTGAAGATCCATCTGAGAACTATGTGAAGCTTAGAGACTTTGTTCTTGTAAAGCTCTGTCAAGATTTGCTTTGCTTTTCCCCAGTAAAGTTAATGCAAGGTTTCAGTCAAGAAATGGTGACGGAAGCTCAACAAAAATTGAAAATAAATAAGGTATTAAATCAGTATAGTTGTAGTTGGACATATTCTTATCAAGCTAATACAATACAATTTAGACTTAGAGATGGAGACATGGAATTTACACACTGGCTTATTTTGACAGTTTTTAAGGATGTATCAGGAGATACATGGCTCATGGTTTTAGATAAATGCCTTTTTTACCTACAAATTCTGTTGTAATAGAATTTGACATGGTTTTGATTTCTTTCAAGAGTATTTGTGCAAATAAGTGTTGCTTTGGGAATTCAGAATGCTAAAGTGGCAAACAACTTACTAATGCAACTCTAAACACTTGGAGAACTAAAGAGTTAAATCGAACAATTAAATTTGCTGGTAATCTTAAGTTATTAAACTCATTTTTGAGTACAATTCTAGTGAAATAGCAGAGTTGCTTAATTAAAAATGTATTTGAATGTGGTTTACTGAAGACTTTAAACCTTGAGGGATGGGCAGTGTGAAGCCATATTCAGATGTGTTGGAAACTACATCTGCAGCCTTCTGTATTTTAAACCTGAAAGGATAAATAAGTTTTGTTTGGATTTTTAACAATATATAAGCATGTGGTAGTGTAGCAAAAAAACACTTCATTTTTTTTCTGTTGTTCAGCAAAAAAATACTTGGTCTTAAATTCTGTTTTCATACAGATGCAACAGTTAATACAGTAGCAACATAATTTTTTTTCTCCCCAGATGTTGTACTTTCTGATCCTGATACCAAAAGCACTTCAGTTTTTCTATTTACTAATTAATTTTCTTCCCTAGTAAACAGGAAACTTTAAATATTATTTCATTTTCATATTTAGAACTTTCAAGGGGCCTTGTGAAGGGCAGTAGATATATGTGAATTATTAAAATTAGCGAAGTGGATACTGCTTGGTATTGCTTAATGTTACTCTAGTTCCAGTCCTTGTTCTTAGAAGTGTTTTTGGACTCTGGCTTCTGGGCTTTCTGCTGTTCACTTACAGCAAGTCCCTGAAGCACCTCTACAGCTGGTGCAACACTTGAGAGATCAGACACTGGCTGCATGGAAGAAAATGGTTTTGAAGTAAAAAGAAAAATGTTTATTCATTGAACCCATCAGATAGGAGGACAGATTTATCCATGCCCCTGTCTTCTGATAAGATGAAGAATTACTCTAATATTTCAGTATTTGTCTACTTGGAGTTCGGTTGAGTAACCTCTTTATTCAGATGTGGTTTTTATTCTCCTTTCTGTTCATTAGCAACACACAAGACGAGTTTATGAAATTCTCCGATTGCGTGCAACAAATATGGGTGATGCAGAACAGTCCAGAAGCTATCGGTTGGATGTTAAAAGAAGACTGATTGGGCCCTATAAGGTGTATATGACTTAAGTATCATTTAATATTTATTTCAAGGCTAATTATACTTGATTTTACTTTCATTTCCATAAATGTAGTTGATGCCAATTATGTTGCCAATCAACTACCATTAGTTATGCAGTGTTCAGCTTACATATATACAGATGCAGAGGGCATTTGTACATAGCAGCACTGAAGATCTTGTGTTTGGCTCCTGACTGTTTCCTGCCCAGTTCCAGCAGGAGCTTACTATTAAGCTTATGCTATCTAGCTGCAAATGGCATTATGCCCAGGTAGGTTTAAGGGAGAAAAATGGCCAATTTCTTGAAGAGGTTAAAAACCTATTTTAAATTGACAAGCCAGAAATTTGAAGAGAGGTAAAGTTTACACTGCAGACTTAGGTATACTTTAGATTCTTGTTCTAATTGTTTGCTAGATCTTAAGAAAACAGCTTGCTGGAAGTAATCAAGTCACATCAACGTAGGGCTAACTCCATGCAGATGGAATATAAAATAATACCAGCAGTAAAATTCAAGCAAGTACTAAACTTAGTACCAAGTAATTTTCTTGGTTCCTATTAATTATGCATCCTAGGATTTTCAATGTGGTTGATCTGTGTTCCATAAACTGACCCTTTGAGGTACAGATTAAAAAAATTACATCCTAGTTGCTAATGGCATCACTCTTTGTATCAAGAGTCAGAAAGGCCACAAATAAGTCTAGGTTTATTGCTGTAACTAGCATGTTAGCTACTGTTGTCAATTAAGTACTTGCCAAGCAAACCAAAATCCTGCATATAAAAGTACACAGAGCATGAGGAGTGCCTCGATTAGCTTGAAAGCCTTCTTAAAGCAGCATTTACCTTGTTACAGCAAAACAGCAAAACTTTGCTTGTAGTCATGTTGGGCTTACAGGCCCTGTTAGCAGAAATGAGAGGCCAGCATTATATTAAATACTCATCTGATCTGGTGATAACTTCATGTCATGCTGAGTGGCAGGACGTCAATCAAAACACCCTCTCTTTCACAAGTTTCTTTTCTCATTTGCTAAATTTCACCCACTGTCCGCTACAAATAAGGTGATTTTTCAGCAGCTGTTTTTCATGACTATTACATAGTTTCAATTTACTCACTCAACACTGAGGTCTTGTAGGCAAAATCCAAAATTCCATAAGCAGCTTCAATTCTAGTGCTTCTAGCAGGTGTTTCCACTTCAGTCTTTGCACACAATGAGTGCATGGATAATGAATGGATTTTGTATTGCTAAATATGCAATATTGCTACTTTAGAACATTGCATTTTTAGTTTTTTGTTATTTCAATGTAGATTCAAAAGAATCCTTAAAGCAGCCAACACCTTTTTTCCCTGATTTTAAATTTCATGTTCTGAAATAGTCATTTTGTTTATGGTAGTTCTACCTAGTAAATAGCTTACTCATACACTCATTTTAAACAATTTCCAATAAATTTTAGCCACAGTGCTGTTTTCAAAAAGTTTTCAGGAATGTAATGAAACTAACTTTTAATAGAGAGAGGGTAATTTGGAGGGGGGAACCAAACTTTATAAACATATAATCAGCAATATTACTGCATACTCTAATACTGGTGTCATTTTATTACATAAACTCTTTGATAGCTTCATTTGAACAGTGCTGTACAGATGTAGAATAATTCTAAGTTGACACTACTTAGATTAATAAAAATGGTATTCCATCTTAGAATTATTTCCTGGCTAAAAGTAGCAGTGGAAAAAACTATATGCAGAAACCTCAGGGGGAAAACATGTAATTCATCTATTCTCTTGAAGTCATTACGTTAGCAAGGAGGTGGTTGCTAAAGATACTGAGACCTTTATGTATGTGGCATCACTAGACTGGGATGACTGATGCAGCAGGATGTGTTGTTCTCAGGAGTACTAAATAGTACTAATACGGGAAATAAAAGATTTTGTATATTAGTGAACAGGGCGTCACTCTAAGATTATTTAAAGGGTGAGCAGCTTGTGAAATTTCAGTTTCACTGTGGCTTCTCCATTTCTGATGAACTCTGCTTTTTATTAGTGGACTGTGCTGGTAGACATGTCTCCTTGATCATGTCTTTGTTCTTCATGTGTTCCCTCTTGGAAGCAAATACCACTGCTGCACTGCTTTTCTTAATTGTAATACTTTGTTTGCTACTTGAAAGAGAATATTTTCTGCCCAGCCCAACAGCTTGCTCCCAAAGAATCCTTTTGAAACTGCCCAGGTAAAATGTTACTGATGGCAGTTTCCAAAATCTTATGTTCCTGGATATGCTTGTAGTATATCTGGGAGGGGAAATGGATATTGAAACAACTGGTTATCTGAAACATGCAAAGGGAGTTTGCTTTTTGGCAGGAAGCTGGAACTTAAAGATGGCCTAATGGTACAGTATCAGATGTAGTGGGCATTTAAAAGCTGGCACTCTTTTTTCAGAACTAATGTTTATAACCTAAACAGACACTCCTGTTAATTAGGCAGACTTTGAATTAATTCTAGAATAAAGTTTTAGTTGATCTACTGACAGAAGCTTGGCCAGAAGGTACTCATCTCTATTTTCATTTGGGCAGCTCATCATATGTTTTGAGTATCTTACTCATTTTGACTACACAGAGCTAATGTGAATCTAAAATTTAAACATCTGTGCTGCTTTTCACATCCTTTTGACAAGGAAAGGTTTATTGATTATTGGCCAGAAATGTGCCTGAAGGCCTTATCAGGACTTAAGTACAGAACCTCCTTTTCTGAACTGAACTTGGCCTGTCTGTGGAATCTTTGGGAGATTATAAAAGCTTTTCTGGTCTTACTCATTCACAGTTTACTGTAGTCTCCACTCCTCCCTCCTGACCCTCAGCATCAATCACAGAAAGAAAACAAATATTCCTTTGAGAGATAAGTGTAAAATTAGAGCATAAAAGGGTGTTGATTTTGAGACTGTTAGAAATAGAAAAATTTGGTGAAATTTTGTTGTTTTAATACATTGATTCCATAGGTATTGCAAAGATTTGTTGGTAAGATACCAGGCATACATAATGCTTTTTTTTTTAATGAAGTGTTGAATGATATTCTGCTTTTACAAAGCTAGAGAAGACTGAAGAATGGAAAGTACCTGAAGAACTGAATAGTTCAGAAATAGGTATCAGCTGTATAAAAGTATATCTGGGTAAAGAAAATACAAAAGTATTTTGAGGTGTTTTTAAGAAACTGGTAAAAATCACATGTGACAGAGTAAGGACAATTCATCATCTTCCTGTACAAATACATTTATGCTTATAAATAAACTTTCAGTGCTGTTACTGCTAGTCCCTGGTAACTTGAATAATATGTCAGAGTTTGTGAAACTTTTTTCCTGTGTACTGGAGGCTTGAAATTAATATTTGTTAGTCAGTTATAGGGAAATTAGTTGGCTGAACAGTCACGTAATGGGACACTAGTGTAATTAATGTCAGTGTAGGACTAAATATCCTGGTCAGATTTCTACAGTCAAGCTTTTTGTGCCATACATCTTCAGTAGAAGGTGTACTGTTAGACCTAATCTGTTTGGTTAAGGAACAAAATTTGAAACCATTCTTTCCTTCACTAGCTCATTAGCAATACAGGAACCATGAGCCTTTAACAGAATAAATGTACTAATCAAACATTGTTACTGCTTCTCTTGGGATTAGGGACATCTGAAAGAACTAGATACTGAAAGTTAATAAATTTTAATGAAACACTATATTCTTGATAATTACTGGTTGTGTTCAAACTACTATTTGTTTGATTACTTAGAAAAAACAGAGAGAACTTGCCAAGATGCGAAGGTGTCTAAGACCAGAGGAGATGACTAATCAGTTGAACCAAATAGACCTAAACTTGCAACGTGAACAGTTAGAAGAGACCTTCCAACAGCTTGTTTCAGATTATCGAAGAGTCCTAGAACGACTTGCACAAGCATGAGGATCCTACCTGTACAGAAAACTTGCAGATACCTATACAGTGTTGTAAAGCACATCCTTAATTGCCACTTAACTGCAAAAAATCTCCTGTGACGTTTTAATCACATTAAAGGTGACTTGTGTTTCTGTGCATTTTGAATATTTTCTATTTTTGTGTTGTAGATTTAAAAATGTTGTACTTTAGGTTTGGGGGCACTTCTTGATGAAATAAACAATGTAGATTCTCAGATACAGTGTTACTTCAATTGTATTAATTTTCTTTTTGCCTTTTGTTTTGATCAAGACTTAATGGACACTTGAATAGCAAGTTAATATATAAATCTAAGCAATCTCAAATTTCTCCTAACTTGATTCTCCTCGGGCTGTTCTCCTTGCATCCTATTGTACAGGGTAGGGCCTGCACAGGTTTAATGTCATATGAGCAGGTTACAAGATTGGTTCTGTGGTCTCTTGGGTGTTTCCCTGTGTACAGACTCTTTACCCCTTGCTGAAAGTGGATTCTGTTGCTGGAAGCTAACAGACCCATTCTGTTTAAGCCTCTAAAGTGCCTCAAGCTTATTGTTTTTCAAACCCCCAAGTTTTCAGGTTCATGATTTTCAGGAAGATACCTCACAGCTGGGGAACCAGCTAAGACTTTATGTGGACTCCAAAAGCAATTCTACTAGTGAAAGAAACATAAATCTGTAGGAAGCAAGTGCCTTTATATAGAATCAAGTTCCTTGATTCTGTTCTGCTGTCCATTACTTCTCAGACCTGAGGTTAGTTCTTAAATATCCTGTCTGTTCTCCCTCAAAGGAATAAGTTGATAGTTTTTCTGGAAATTTAATTTCTGGATTTAATCTGAATAAGGATGCTTGAAATTTATTAACCATGTTTGATGGTCCTAATGGGATTCAGGTCCAGCTTTTGAAACTGGAGTTTATAGGTTGACAGTTCTCCACTATCTGATGTGATGTGGAGGAAGTGAGATAATTTTTAAATGTTTAGAACCTGTGGGATTTTTTTGTATTTTCTATTAAATTATTTTTAGAAATTTTAATTCCAGATTAGGATATCTTGTCTATCACTTATGATATGCCTTTCATGTACTGTAGTATCCAAATCTATTAATCAATAGTAACAACTGTTAAAAGACCTTTCCTGATAGTAGTAGTAAGGCTGAGGTTAAGTTGGGGAACTTGGGGTTTGGTTTTTTCCTTTGGTTGGTTTTGGTTTTTTATTGAACATGTTCAGTTCTTGGTGATAAGTCAGAAGTGGGAAGGCTGAGCTGAAGAATTGTGCTTGAATTTGGTTCCTGCATAGAGGTCCAGGATACTTCTGGCGCAGGTGGCACCAACACTCCCTGAACCCCTGAAGAAACTGTAGGACTGACAAGAAGAAACACTGCCTAATGGGCTGTTGGCGCGCTTAGGGATTACTGCGCAAAAAAACCACAAAATTGCTTTCCTTAATCATAATTTCCTATTGCTATTCACAAATACTGAAACTTCTCTCACACAGTGATGAGGGCAGATTTATTTTTTCATAACATATCAGAATTTTTTTTTCTATGTTGACACAGTTGAAAGAGTTTGAACTAGTGCTTCCACTTCCTTTAGTGGTTTCTCATTCCAGTATGGTCTTGGGAACATTCTAAGATGTTGAGATGTGCCTGTGAACTGCAAAACTTCTTGGCATGAAAAATAGGAATAAACAGCTTTTTAGAGGTCTAGAAACTTTGAATCCTTCCATCCTGCAGCAGATTACAGCTTTTCCAGCTCTGCTGCCAGGAAAGACCTTGTGAGTACACCCTAATCCATTACAGTAAATTAAACCAATTATCTGAAGCAATCTTAATCAGCAAATTAAACTAGCCCTGCTGACTTTGCCTGAAGTGGTCTTAGCTGTCTGGACTATCCTTCCCTTGGCAAAGAGAAGGAGACAGTAATCTTGTTGGACAGCTAGAAAACTGCAACAGCTCTCCTGACACTGCTGGGGTTTCCTTCAGTAGGCTTGTGTGGTGCATCTGTTGAGCTAACATTTTAGAGACTACGCATTCATGGTAAAATTGACTAAATACCCACATTTCAGGATGCTACTAGACAAAGTCCTAGCTTGCCAGTCTGGATATTTTGTTCATGATTTTCAACAGGGTAACAAATTTCACCTACAAGTGAACTGCAGGATGCTTGCCTCAGAAATACACACAGCAGCAACTCCAGCTGTTCAGTGAGTCATATCGTGAAATAAAAAAGTGTAATACTATTTATAAAAGTTTTGTGTAATGCTTGTATTTCTGTATTAACGTAACTAAGAACAGGGACCTCCTACTATATTTAAACAGATACATTGTGGTGTAGTACACAACTAGTTTTGTTTGACTTCTGCGTGCTAAGACCTGTGAGCTACTAACAGCTGTCTGTATGGAATTGCAAGTATGTACTGGAGAGGTTCAATTGTGTGGATTTGTGAGCTGACAACACTGAGGCTTAATAGCAACTCTTTCACTCTAGGTGTTGGGGGCATGAGAATTGGATAGCTGAAGCTGAATGCTATTGGAGCCCTCTCCTATTCTGGGCACAATATGATGCTAAAGTAATCCTGGATTAAAAATATTTTTGTTCAAATACTTAATCTGTTATCCTAGGTTTCTTAAGCTGCTATTGTTCTTTTCAGTTATTACTAGCTAACAGAAACTTAAAGCAAACACTACTAATAGTCTTAGGAATAATAGGTTTATGTGACTTTTTTTCTGCATTTTGGTAAAATCCAGATTCTTCAGTCACTTCACTCAAATTTCAAGTGAAACTTTGCACAACATACTGATAAAGCATTTTAGAGAGCTTTTTACATTTGAATATCCTTTTCAGTATGCATGTAAGATCTGTAAGTATATTTATAAGGTTTTTCATTGTAGATGCTTCTGGCATCAGGATGCTGGTGTGCCCTTCCATCACTTACAAATCCAGCCACGGCAACAGTGAATCTACTTCAAAAAAATTCAGTAGGATATCTAAAATAGTGAACTTAGTTCAATTGGCAGACACAAGTTTTCTTCCAATGTAAAAATATTATTAACAGTGCTAATACAAGATTTTGTCCTAAGAGGTAACTAAAGCTCTGAAAAGTGTTTTATATTCAGAAACCTGGGTCAAACTGTTCCCTTTCAGGTATTTTGAAACATAAAAGTTACCTACTGCAGATACTAGGAAACAACTTCTTGTTCAACTAATAATCTCAAGAAATACAACAGAATACCTATAGCTTCAGAACTGAGAAAGCAAGCTACCAGAAGCAGCAGGATTTGAAGGACACTAACTGCTGTAGTTGGGGGAATAAAGGTCTGTGTGTTGCTGAAAGAGTGTCTTGGGCAGCAAATGTCTTTGCCTCCTACGAACCAGCACACAAAGCTGCTATGTGGCAGTTTAGGCAATTCAAGACTGACCTATTGTCTCTCTCTGCAATGTCAGCAGGAGGGTAAGCAGCCCATAATGTCTGTATGAAGGATTTGTGTGTGCTTATATAGATTTTTTCAATTCCTTTTTTTGTCTCTCACTGAGACTTTGTTGCTCTTTATGCTTCTCCTTTATCATATTTTATGACTGTCAGACACTAGAAAGCTTGAAAATCTTATGTTGCATATTTTGCCATTTTACCTTTCCTCACAGTGTCAGTTCTAACCTGCTTTCTTCAGTACCAAACTGTTAGAACTAGAAATACCTGTTACATTGGTAAGCCTATCATATAAAATCTTGGAGTTTCAGCTTTCAAATTTAAAATTATTCTATAATGCTACTGCTTTGTGAAACATTGCTTGCTAGGGTAATTTGGACTTGAAGTTGAAAAAAAGACAACATAGTAAAATATTAACACCTGCACCTCATAAGCAAGTATGTGTTGCAGATATGTCTGTTTTCTGAAAAAAACCAGCCTAAAGTCATTGGAAATATTTTTCCCCATGCTGTCAGTAATTTCAGCTGGTTTACACTGCTAGCTCTTTTCTCCAATGATCAGAAAGATTTCAGTCTAACCCTGAGTTCTTTCTATTAAAACATTCCATTTACAAAAGGCAGTTAACCACACCAGTGACAATATTTGGAATTGTGAGGCTAAAAATTTAGTGCAGCCAGTAAAAATGGAAGGCTATTACACAAAGCAATACAAATAGATGCAAGCTCGGCTCAGGCAGGGCGTGCTATCTGCCATCATACTGGCTTATAACTGGTGGGAAAATTGTAGGAATGAGCTTGCCTCCCTATCACTCATCTTTTTTACAATGTAAAAAGAAAAATAATACAACTACCAGTTTCTACTCCTAGCTACTCATTCAAATACATGCTTACCAGGTTCTTTGTTCCTTGTGCTAAAGCCTTCAGTAACATGCATTGCAAGAAACGAGATTACACACTGTGTATCTGAGCTTCCTTTTAGATCTAGAATGGTACAAGCTAGTGTACAAAGGATCATTAATCTAACAGTTTTCAGATTTCCATGTTCAAATATTTTTAATTCTCTAGACTAGAGGCAGAGAGAAAAGGACGAAAAAAATGTCCTACTTTGGCTCTTCAAAGCTCATTTCACATACAAGGCTCCCACCCAAATTGGAGGAATCTCAGGTAATGACACAATGAAGACAAAGCCTTGGGAAGAGGATTGAGAATTCCCTCTTTGCCTTTACAAAAAATCTATATAGCAGGAGCAGTACTGCGCACTGTTTTTTTCTGAGAGTAGCACTAGCTTCTTTCTTTAGTAAATAAAGAACATGTAATGCTGTAAACATTCCTCACACAGGAGGTATGTGCTCCATTTGTGGTTGTTGCACAGTTTGAGCTGAAGAGATAAAACGTAAAGAAAATCTAGATCAATGGGAAGAGATTGACATCCCTTTTTTTGTTTCTAAATGGTAGGGCAATAAGGGAGGTGTTCCATGTTCAATAGCTGCTATTTTTAGATGCTTCCTTTTCTTCTAGTTACACTTTTCTCTGAGCTATATGGGGTGTTCACGTTTTAAAACTTGATAGTTTCATGGAAAAGAGCAAATCTTTGCCTAGAATGAATGTAATATGATAGGGACCTGTAAATACGGTTTTTTTCTTTCCCTAGAGCTGTGATGTAAGTTTTATTTGGTGTAGCTTTACCTGGTTATATATATTTTGTATCACTGATGTTGGAGGTTTCTGGGTTTTTGCAAGTTCAGGGCTCCAAACTGTCTCACCCTGGATCAGATGAACACCAGTGCTGAGAAAAAGAACACCTATTTTGTGTGTTCAATCTCATCAGCAAAAGCTGCTGTGGAACTAAATAATCTTTTAAGACAATCTTAGCCTAAGAAAGTCTAAGCCTAACCTCAGAAGTATCCAGCTGCTATACTTAAACTAGAACCGTGTTTCTATATTGCTCTGTATAAGATTTCATGTAACATAAGATGTAACTCTGTTGTCTTACAGGCTGTTACAAATTGCTTTGAAACTTGCACATAAAAAACTAGCTTTATGTCTTCTTTAGCACATTTTTGCTTATTTTAATATCAGCCTGCCCAATTTTGGGAGGAAGTAAAGTTGAGATTCTATGTTTAGTGCTTGGTGGCTTTGACAGCACAGAAACAGTGAAAGTGAGATGGGATTCTTCAAGGAGAGTCTTTCACACAGATGTGTTGAATACACCCTGGGCTGAAAAGTGATGTCTCCAAAGCCGCCTCTTAGCCTGAAGCTCAGGACATCTTGAGACATCATTGTCCATCTTAAACATTGCAGGAGATTTGTCAAATGTAACCAAGAGACAATTACACACATGAAGAAGAAAGTGATGTATTTTCTTTTGGTGACAGAACTTGAACGCAGCGGAGTATGACTTTTTTCAGGTTAGCTGTGTTAGGATCTGGTGTCTCTCTCTTTTCGGAGGTATTCACCCCCATTTTACTGCTATAAAGGTCCTAAAAACTATATCTGTTGTTTATATTTCTTGGTAAAAGAAGAAAACCTGCATCTAAGCATAAATTAGAGACTACTGAATAATGACTGTTGTTAGGCTTAAGATGCATCCAGAGACTGCAAAAATTACACTGTTCGCTTGAAATGTAATTGATCATAATTTGATTGATCCCCTCTTGTTTTCTGGTGTGCAAAAATAATTGGCCCAGTCTAACCACTAGTCAGTAGCTAAGCTACAAGTATTTGTGAAATAGCCTGACACTTAAGGACAATGTAATTACAAAGGTGGTAGCAGCATAACTAGAATTGCCTCCATTTTGTTATGCCATCAACCAATTTTCAGTCTGTTACAATAAGGAATTTGGGGCTTACAGCTGCAGACAAAAGCCAAGCATTCGCTTCATTTTCTCTAACAGTGGCTTCATTCCACTGAGTAGGAAATACTTGCTGACTCAAATAAGAAAGGTGAAACTAGGCTACCTTAGAGCTCTCTGTTTCTCTCCTTTAGTGACAGTTCAGGAAAACATGGTGAATTACTCATCATACATGGATACTTTCAAGTGAAGTGTGCTGTTCTCTTTAAGCACACACAAGCACACCCACTCGAGAGTATATATAGTTGCTTAGGCCAAGCAGCAGAATGTGTGATTGCTTTATGCTGCACATTGTTGTTATAGAACTAGTGGTTGAGTGTCTGGATTCCTAAAGCCTTGCCAAGATTCAAAAGAGGATAAAATGATACCTAATGCAATTCAAACTCCTGAGAGACCGTACTACGTTGTAGAATTAGGAGCAAAGTGAAGACGTGCACATTTCGGCCCTGCAAATGAAATGTGTGCATACCACTCACCAGTGAGCAGTGGTTAATGGTGCTCACAAGGTGTAACTGATCAGCTCGGCAATGCTTTCTCTGTATTTATTTCTATATCTTTATTTCTTTGAAAATCTCCCCCCGCTGAATAATGATGATGAAACATGTCAGTTCATGCAGAATGTGGCTGTAAGAAGTGGTACGTTTTATTTTTTGGAGGCAGTGCAAGGTATTGTATTGCTCTTTAAACTACTGTGTGATCTGGATATAAGCTATATGATAGGCTGCTTATCATGCTGCAGCAGCTGATTAAGAGATGCACTTTTACTAGCAAAGTTTAAGAGGATCACAGCACATATTTTTTATCAGAGAATGCTTGGAATTTGCTCCTTAACATCAGAAATGCTTGAAGTGTAACTTTTAAGTTCATACTTTTTGGGGGCTTTTTCTAAAGTACATGTAGGTAAATATGCTCAGCATTCCCATCCGCCTTGGGCTTTGAGTCTACTCTTAACTAAATCACAAAACTTGTACATGGGAAGTTAAAAACTACTAATGGCTGTACCAGGAGGTAAATAAATCTGGAGATAAACAGCCTCAGTTCTCATTTGACAACTTACTTACTTGTCCCACACGTTACCCACTGTGTGTGTACACATGCATGTATGTAAGGACATAAAGATCATTACACGTGTGTGAGGATGTAAGAAAGGATACTTGTATTACTTCTATATTTTGGAAGGCATCCAGGTGGGTTTTTAATGTCTCCAGAGAGGAAGACTCCAGCCCTTCCCTGGGCAGCATGCTCCAGTGCTCTGCCACCCTCAACATAAAGCTCTTCCTCATGTTGAGGTGAAACTTGTGTTTTAGTTTATGGCCATTGCTCCTCATCCTGTCACCTGGCACCCCTGAAAAAGGTCTGGCACCATCCTCTGGGCACCTGCCTTCGAGATATCCCCCCTTAGTTCATAAAGAGTAGTTCATATTTTAGTCACAAAAGTGCAAGTTGGGGGGAGGGTGGTGGTGTTTCTCTGCTTACTTGCTTGTTTGGTTAGTTGGTTGGGTTTTGTTTATTTTTTAATGAAAATAAATTATGACGTAGCTTCAGCACTCATGGAATAGTATGCTTGCAACTCATGAGGGACCGAGTCCCACTTTCGGCAGTTCTCTCACCGCCATGTGTCCCGCTGGCGGGAGGAGCAGTCACCGCCGCCGCTAGTGATGTTGTCGAGCCGATCAGGACGGGGGCTGTACGGAAGGGCAGTTAGCAGCGCCTCCGGGCACCAAGGAGCCGCGGGCAGTGCGCGGAGCGGAGGTGAGCAGAGGAGACCCGTGCCGACGACTCCAGCAGGGCGGATCCCGCCCGCCGCCCTCACACTCGCGGCGCTCGCGCCGGCCGAGGGCGGGAAGGGGGCGCTGCCCGCCCGCCGCCACACACGGCCACGTGACCGCCTCACATGGGCAGCATGGCGGCGCCCAGAGCCGCCCGCGCGCTGCGGAGCGGAGGTGAGTGCGCG
>VZTG01009697.1:31514-142511 GCA_013397845.1 Melanocharis versteri | reverse complement strand
GGCCGGGCCGGGGCTGGGCCACCCTGGGCAAGCCAGCCTGGCCAGCCCGGGCCCGGCCTCGCCGGACTGCACGGACTCGCCAGTTACCTGTTTAAAAGCCGGAAGTAAAAGTGACTTTTTCGTGGCTGTTTTTAAACATGGGATTGGGAGGCAGGTCCAACCCTCACCATTGGTTCACAGTCAACCCATGACAATGTCATATGCATTATACACATAAAAATGATTATCAATAAATAAAGAAATCATAATGACAAGATATAACATTAAATCTAGAGCATTCATTGCAGCTAGGGACAATCCAATTAGTCACCTCTCTTGTGTTGTTACCAGTCTGCGTAGATCAGGATGTTCCCCACCCCCTTTGTCTTAAAATCAAAGAAAGATGAGATGCAAATCAGGAACAAAGAAAAGTTCATGAAGTCTGTCTCTTGGTTGCCGTGACTGAAGGAGTTCATTAGAGGGTCAGAACTCCCTTCACTTTCATTCATGCTTCTTAGTCCAGTGTTCTCCTTTAGTTAAGTTCAGCATTTCACATATTCTTGCTCAAGATGTCAAGAGTTAGACAACTCTACAATAACCAAACAAATATGTAAGTACTATATAATAGTCTTGTTTGTCTCAGGGGAATCAAAGATGTAATGAAACTCAATTGTTTCTACCTACTCAGCGTATTACTCCAGTTGGGAATTTTATGCCTTACCCTGAGGAGGGAGGAAGAGGTATAAAAAACTGATTCCATAATCATATGAAATTTCAAGTTACATTCAGGGTGGAATCTTTTCTACCCACTGTGACAACCAGAGTGAAGACACCAGCATTCTAAAGCAATACTTGCAGAAAACTACAAAACATATACAAATATGAATCATAGCAATTAAGGACTATCAAACTATTTAGTACCTTAACAATACTAATTATTATTTTTAATACTGTGTAAACCAACTTGAGTGGAACATTGTCCATCATTCTGAGACCCTTATAGGAAAAAAAAGTTTCCTGTCAGATTTATGCATCTTGTTAGATCCAATTTTGCAAATTTGGAATAGAATCCATAAAACCAGCCATTAATGTCAGAACTACAATAATTACACTTATCAAGTTTCTCATGGCCACATTTAAATTTGGAATCCATGGGGTTAACCAATTAAGTATATGTTCCTGTTGATATTTTTTTGTATTTCATGAAAGATTCCAATGTTCCTTCTATTTTCTTTCTGATCATTCTGTATTTTCAGAGCCTGATCTATGTAGACACAGCAACTGCTGTTGATAACTGTGCACACACCTCTTCTGGATGCCAAAAGCAAATCCAAAGCCATTCCATTTTGCTTAATTACCTTTGAAAGGTTGGTAAATTCTTGTTGCAAGACACTGATTGAATTACCAAGCTTTGCTGATTTGTGGAGATTTGGGTTGTCTTTCTTTCCAGGAATAGCATCACTCCGGCTGTAGGAAGACTGTTAGAAAATATGGTGTTGGAATTCTTGTCATTTTAATACTTTCATGGAATGAGAGGGAAACCGAGAACAAATCCAGCAGCTGGTGCAGTGTGTTATCAGTGTAATAGCTTGCATTAGATTCAGGTATGAATTTCCCTTCCAAGGGTCAGGTAATATTTGCTCTAGGTGTGTGTATTAGGGTGGCCTGTAGGAAAACTGACAGTGTTTTCTTTCTGTCTTTTATAATCATTAGTTGTAAATTTTTGTTGGGATGGCTGACTAATCTAGATGTGAACAGCCATGCTAGAGTATTGAAAATATTAACCTGTAAACATAAAATGTAAACAATGTTATAATTATTACTTTGGCTACAGTGGATTCATTAGTTACTGTGCTTTGTGGGTTCCTCTGTGTCTAGAGCTGGCTTTATTTTTGTATAGGAGTCCAAGATTCTCCATTAGTAGTCTTCAAAGCTGTGCAAGTAGTGAACAGTCCTTCCCACTGCTGCTTGAGTGGCTCCTTGTCTCACATCCAGGTACACTTCTGGTCTTTTTTTCTAGTGAGGATGTACTTAAACATCCAAGGTAATTAGAGAAACTTAAACAACAGAATTTATGAATTATGTGTTAAATTGGTATCAGTGTTGTGGATCAACTTTTTCCTTCTAATTTTGTCAGCTGACACAGCTTGTTCAAATAAGATGGGAAACTTGGTCATTTACATCAGCTTTGACCCATCCTATGTGGATTTGTTGGGAAGGACCTTGAGTGCCATTGGTCAAACATCATACTCAGTGAAGGGTGTTTGTACTTTGGAGGCAGGCAACGTCACCATTACATCTGAGGTAACCTTGGGATGGAGATATCCATCAGTATCAAATCTGAGGAGAGTGATTTCATCCCAGCTCCTCGTTCAACAGCAAGACATCCGCTTTTATTTCCCTTGGTTGACAGCTACTGTGCATCTTAACAGATAGAAGTACAAGTGAGTTCCCTCTTCTACAAGGATTTCAACGGGGCCTGGCTGTGGTGTCTCCACTCCTCACCACTCCACCTTCCATTAATACCTCCTTAGCCTGTATTGAGTGTGGGAAGCTGGGCATGCTGACCGCATTCTAGCCAGGGAGCAGCAACATCGTTTCTCCCTTTAGCATATATTAAGGGGAGGAGGGGGGCATAGGGCATCCAGACCAGAACCTCCACCTGACAAAAGGTTATTTTAGCCCCAGTCTTTTTCCCACAAATATATATCCCAATAAGAGGCATTCAAGGGTTCCAAGATGCAGGTCCAATATATTGCTGAGTGGAAATAGTAAACAAGAAACTCACTGAGGAATCCCAGTAGATGATGGGTTAATGTGTGAGGCTCAAACACCAATAGCTGGATGCTTGTGGAGCCAGCCAAAGATTGTTGGCAATAACTGACAAGGATTGTTAGCAATAACCAAAGATTTTTGGTAATAACCAAGAATTGTTAGTAAATAACCCACTGTGGGAAAGAACAAGGTGTCGTTAGAGAAGGGGGCCGTGCAGAGTTACGGCAACAATTTTCCAGGGGAAACATCTGTCTTCTAGTTCCTGGAGATAACACAACATAGTCCAGCAGAAACTCAGGAATGAGGCCAAGAAATGGGCATGGACTGAAGGAGAGATCAAGACCCCCAAAGCCCTTCAACCCATATCCAGAAATGTCTAAAAGAAAGAAGTGGTCATGATAACTAATTGTCATAGAAGTTCCTTCCTTCCTTCCTTCCTGCCTTCCTGCCTTCCTCTCTCCCTCCCTTTCTTTCTCATCCTCTCTCTCTCTCCCCTCTCTTTCTCTCTTTCTTTCTTCCTGTCTTTCTCATTAACTAATCTCTTTTTTCTCACTTCCTTTTAATCTTATTCCTGTATCCAAAACACTCTGTCATGTGCTTACGTAGTAGATCAGGACCTAGCATACCTATTTCCATGCCAAGTGTGTTATTTACCTATAAAACTTTTTTCATTAGTCTGGTTTTGCAGACCGTCTGACTTTTGTCCTTTCTTCCAACCACAACCATTTACAAATCTTGGGTGCTCTCCTTCCCTTAAGGGTAGGGTGTCACATGCACTGCAGGCATCCTGTTAGGCTTTGGTTTTTCAGTTACTCTTCTTTATGAAATGTTTGAGTGTCACGTGCAAGACATTGCTCAAAGATTGTATCTGGGGATCACCAGGTTCTTCCATTTATTGGCCATCCTTAATGGTCAAAATGGAATACAATCCCTACAGATATTACAGGAGATAGAAATAGCTTTTCTACCACATTAGCCTATTTCTCAGGGAGTTAGTACTTCTGATCATTAATNTAAAGCATCTGCTTGCATTTTGACTTGCTCAAACCAATGGCATTTACCTTTTGCTAAACTGGCCAGAAATTCTGGCATAATAATTGGAGCAAGGGAGGTAACAGTATGCAATCAGAAAAAAGAAAAAAAAAATTCTTCTACTGTGAGCTGAAAATTCATAACATTCATAACTATAAAAATGCCCAAGGAAAAGGAGTTTTACAAACAAATGGTAACCTTATCACACATTAGCAAACTCAGTAACTTGCAACAAAAAATTATTCTATTGTTATTAACTCCTCTTCCTTTTCCTTATACAGGGTGTTAACATTTATCTTATCAATCACATGACCTGTGGGTGCTCTGGGAGATGTGCTGCCTCATGCTGTCATTTCAGAACCGAGGAGAAGATTGTCCCCATGTGGTGGCTATTGGCGCCTACGTGTAAGTAAACAAATGCCACCTTGGGGTAGAATTGTCTTTGGTGACACTGTCCATCACTTTTCTGTAAATTTTTACCCATCTTACTCGGCAGTTCAAGTAGAAAAACTGGTGTTGCAAGACTGTGTGTGTACTTGTGTTAAGCAGGTGAAGTGGAATTAAAAGCAGATTTCATATTTTAATTCACGTAACTTTTAGAAGAGTGCAGAATTTAGGGGTTTTTTTCATTCTACTATATGAAACTGAGATAACAGACTGTTTATTTATTCCTATTCCTAATGGATTGAGGAAGAAAATATTTAATAGGCAAAGCATTCCAACTAGGAAATCAGCAATCCCTGAAATTTTTGCAAGCTTGATATTAAAATGAATATCATGAATGAATGAATCAATGAAAAAAAACCCACATTATTAGACCTAGAGAAAAATAAAAACTGAATGGGCATACTGTCTACAAATGTTCCTTGAAATTATTTCCAGTTTTTAGTTCCATGGACATGGCTCCATATATTTTAATCTTATATTCTCCATTGGGTTGCATTTCCTGCCTAACAGTTATTCTTTAAGAGACATGTAAGTACATTTGGCCCATGAGGCAGCTCTCAACCACACATTGTTTTCCATGAGGAAACAGGTAGATGTTGCTATGATCAGTATAAACCACACACATATATGCTTTACGGGCAAATAATAATAAAACAAAGTGCTTCTATAAAATGTATAAATTCATCTTTGTATGATTAAACAGTATAAAACTTTCGGGCCTATATAAAGAATGTACCTTATTACAATGTTAACTCTTCTAATGAAATAACAAAACATGATTACTTAATGAAATAACACCATTTGATGCTTTAAATTAGCCTTCTGATGCTAATTTCAGAGTTGGAAAAGTGTCCTGTGGCTTGCTGTAATTCTTCAGTGTGTTTTGAAATCTGTTTGCTCTCTTTCACTTTTCTTCTTGGCTACTTAATAATCTCCAAGGATATTGCTGAATTATACAATGTGTGATGCTTCAATGCAAATAACATTGATTGTTTTGTTAAATTGTTACAGAAGATACAGTTAAAATTTATAACCGATTTCATTTTTCAGGTGTGGTAAATTGATCCTGGCTGAACTCCAAAAGTTCCCTCCAAATCTGCTTTATCCCCTGGCTCCTCAGCTGGACCACAGAGAGAAAGTACAACAAAAGGGTCCTGCACTGAGATAAGAACAGGCAGAGACTGAGAACAGGCAGAGGTTTTTCAACAATTATTTGAGCTAAAGAGACTGAAAAAATTGGGAAAATTACTTTCTTGTCAATCAATTTACAGTAGGATAATGAGAAATAAAACCCAAACCTCAAAAATCCCTTCTTCCTGGGCTCAACTTCACTAGCAATTTCTCTACCTTGTGCTCCCACACCCTTCCACTGCTGCAGGGAGATGGAATGGGTGTTTCAGTCACTTCATCACATTTCTGCTGCTCCTTCTTCCTCATGGGTAGGGCTCCTCACACTCCTCCCCTGCTCCAGAGTTGAGTCCCTCTTGTGATAAATAGTCCTCCATGTACTTCTTCAATATGAGTTTTTCTCATGGGCCACAGTACTTCACAAACTGCTTCAGTGCTGGTCACTTCCACAGGGCACAGTCCTTCAAGAGCCAGTGTGGGCCCTTCACCATGCTGGTCTTCAAACTGCCTCACCATGGTCCAGGGGCTGGAGGGGAACCTCTGCTCCAAAACTCGGAGCATCTCCTCCTCCTCCTTCACCGGTGTCTGCAGGACTTTTGCTGTTATATATTACTGTCCTCTGGGTACTGTTCCCCAGCAGGATCTTTTTTCCCTCTTCTTAACTACACGGTCCCGCAGGTGCTACCACCATTGCTGATGACCTCAGCTATGACTGGTGTCAGGTCAGTCTTGGAGTTATCTGGCACTGTCTCTATTAGACACAGCAGAAGCTTCTGGCATCTTCACACAGAAGCCATCCATGTAGCCTCCCTGCAACCAAAACCTTGTAATGTATGCAGAACCAATACCACAGTTCAACAATTAATAGAGTCAGACTGTATGAATTTGTAATCAATTCCAGGTGAAAACAGCACACTAGAAGTAAAACTGAAGTTGCTCTGAGGAGGCAACTTTTTCCACTTACAAATTCAGTGAACAATGATTGACTGTGTTATTTTTTTTAAAAATCAATATTGTTATTGGAGAAGAGAGAAAGACAAAATTGTTGTCCATTTGAACAAGTCAATAAAAGCAGAAACGTTGAAAAAAAATCCTCAAGAGGAATAATTACATTGAGAGGATTTCATTAGTGTGGAGATTATCTTGAAGTAAATTTCAGCATCAGAAGTCAATAACTACCCTGAGTGTTTTGTCATTATTTTGCCAGTTTTCCACTAGAGACATATTTCTGTGGTAAAGACAGGATGAGGTAAATAACTAAAATTTGCCACAGTATTTCGAATGGGAAAACTAATTCTGTTTCTAACTGCCATTTTTTTGATGGTGGTGTTTGCTTATGTTATATCCTGCTTTGACAGTCAACAGAGGGGATGAATTGTCATGTCAACAAAAAGCTCTAGTTCTATCCTCTATTCGGCCATGCAATATGTTGTCCAATATCACCTATCAAATCTTGAGTACACACTTATAGTTGTTCAGACAGTTTCAAAGCCAGAGAAGACTCAGTCCTACAACAAAACAGAGTTAAGAGAATTCGTCTCCTACTTGATTTTTGGTCTGACAAAAGCTGGTTGGGTAAACTTTCATATTTAATACTTGGTTTTATTTTAAGTGTTTTTTCATATTAGGAAGGATTAGAATACCTCATCACTTTTAGTTTGTGTCTCATAAAAAAAAGAATGTGAATTGAGATAGACAAAAACAATAAAGGAAATTATGGCTGAAGGAAAGCAAGATTTTTTTTTCTAATTAGCAGACTGAATATTGTCATGGTTTACAAGTACTATATACATCTATATGATATGTTTTGTCCAGTCCTGTTTTTTTGCTCTCAAATTCTTTGGCTACTTGTATCACAGCATATATTCATAATAAAGGCAGAAAGATTATATATTTAAAAAAATCAGTGAGATACTCTTAAATTTTAATATTGCACTGCCTTATGATTAGGAATACAGTTAATAAGCATGCATATTTATAGAACTATTATACTACAGCACTAGTATACTACTATTTCTAAGCTACTTGAAGAAATCTCTCATCCATAGATTTGGAAGCTGCCATGTGTTCCTGAAACAATGAAAAGTTGTTTCTTTACCCAGAGGTGGAACCACTTTTAAATGGAAAATCAAGACTAGTTTTTAAGAATTAGAAATTTGTACATCCAATAGAAAATAATTAAGCAAGTCTAAGTGGCTTCATATAGTAGGATGAGTTTTTCTACACGAGTCAGCCAGACTAACAATAACAGTGAAGCTACTTTTGTAGATGTTGACCAAAATAATGACTATTTTTGAGACAACTATGCTTACAAACAAATGCATCTGTTCCCTCACTAAGTAAATAGTGTTGATAACGGTATTTAGCATAATTTCACTAATCTATTTAAATTCAGTCTTTTTGTTGATCTGTGGGAGTTTTCATGCTTTCAAGACCCACAGTTTGAGATACGAAGTACTCCAAAAAGTCCTAGGAATAATACAAGGTTCTGTAGACTGGAGCTTGTCAGTAAGAGGATGTTTACTCCCCCTGCACCCATTCATTAGATTACTTTACTAAAAGCATTTAAGTTTTAGAAAAGAATTGTTAAATGTTCATTTATTTCCATGCAAATTTATTTCATTCCAAATTCAGGTGTACATGTCTCAGTTCTTATTTTTAAAGACATTTATATCAGCAGAATTGAAACATAAGTAGTTTGGGCTAAATGCTCAATAATCATTATTCTGGCTTTACATTTCTATGGGTGGGGATATTCAGTCTCTTTGAATGACGCACCTCATTTCAGCCCTGAAGCTTGTAACTAGAAAACATGTTCCAGCAAATGTCCTCTGAAGATTTTCACACTCTTCTCATTCAGTATCTTTTTTTTAGCAGCTCACTAGTGTCAAGGTTACTTTTTCCCTTTAAAATCTATTCTTTGCCCCCAGTGACAACTTATTTTTATAGAGCTGATGGGCAAAAAGATAAGTAATCAAACTATCTTTGCAAATACAGTTTTAGAGGAAAGACACTACAAAATTCTTTTTTAACAATGGCTGCTGCAAAACCTAGAAACCATGTGATCTATATGTTGTCCTGTTTTATACAAAATCTCTACAGAGAACTTCTTAAAACGATTCAGTTGATATAGTGTGTCTTAAAACCTACCGTATTTACCTGCGTGAATTCAGAGATGACTCCTAAATAGATAAGGAATTACCTCATAGAAGCAGATGAGTTGTTTTTCTCCCTAGGAAACAGGGTTGTCTGTACCAAAATTTAATTTACCAAGGAATAATTCGGAGAAGTATCACACCAATCCATCTATACATCTTCTCTGATTGATAGAAAGACAGTTAGTTAGAAAAGGGTAATTCATAGCATCCTTCACTGATTCTTTCTCTAAATTATCCCTTGGAGTATTTACCTTCCCTCATTTTCTGCTACCTGTAAAGGCAGTTAGAGGGAAGAGGGCAAAAACGTTGTCTACATCGACTAAATTTATTGCCTGCTGGATGGTAGGACAGTAACTTAAACTCTTCCTCTTCTCACCCCATTCCTAATTGCTGTTGTGGCCATAAGATGATCTAGTTGCACGTACTCTTGACCAGCTTGGTTTGTATCACTCAAATACAGCTGCATGAAATCTTTAGCTAAATTTTAAGCTAATGAAGTTTTTAGCTGATACCTTCCATAATGCAGATGATGTTTTTTAGAGAAGTGAAGGATCCACTACTGTTTATTTCAGGGTTTAATCACTTTCACTGTTCAAAATCTATTTCTTGGTTTCATTCCAGTTTCTGCCTCTGGGTTTTTTTATTTCTTTCTCTGCCTGGAAAATTGCAAAGTACTTAAGCAATTGGCTTTTTCTCTCTGTGAAAGTACTTATAAACTTATACGGCAATCAAGTCACTTCTCAGGTTTTTCTGCCAAATGTAAAGTGCAAACTCTTTATGTATCTCTGTGATAAACATGACTTCTGCCTCTTGGAAGTGACTCTTCTGTGACTCTTTTTTGCACCTTGCCCAATTCCATAGGTTGAATTTTAAAATGTGAGTGTATGAACTGTACGTACTTATTTTGATAATGCCTGATTTGTATGCAACAGAAAGAGTCACTTATCTTACTCTATACAAGCAGATGATAAGGTCACAAATTAGGGTCAAAGGGATATTTAAAATCAGTTATTCAATTTCTGTGATCCCTTAAAATGTATTATTTCTTTACTATACCAACGTAAGCATTTATGTGTGCTAAGTTTCATAGAATGTCTTGTTTCCAATATTTTCATGAAGGGAAGTACACCCCAAAACAGACCATGACCAGTTTTCTCTTATAGATCCCCATTTATCAGACCAGTACATTAAAAACTCATGGTGAATTATTGCTCAGAAAAACTCACAAAGATAAAAAACATCCACATTATGAGAAGCTTAACCACAAACTGTATTTACCTCTTTATGCAGAATATATGACTCTTTCCATCTTATGTGCAAGGGGCTCTATTTTTATTAAAAATAAAAAAGTCACATTTTATTCCAGCAAAACAAAGCAAACCCAGTGTTAACTTACAGTTAATGTAATTTGACTAGCATTGTTATGATATCAATTGCTGTCAATTATATATTCTGCAGAGTGTAGTTGAAACAATTTGCATAGAATAAATTACTAGTTATTCTGAAACTGTTTTCTCGTAGCATAGTACTCTAAATGTGCTATAATTGCCTCTGATATCTCTCTGACAGGTTTTGGTATTTCATACTCATTGAATGAACTAAGCATGCACTCTATCCAGCAGGGTGCATTAAGAATAAAATGAAATCTGGCACTTACATGCCACTTCCATTGATATTCATGAAGGAAAATGTAGTTTAGCAGCTCAGTGCAAGACTCCTCAAAATGAATGGGAAGAGTCACAGCAACATCTATGACAGCTGAATCACAAACAGAGGCCTGGCAGAGGCAAGCTACCTATGGCACATGAAAATGAGACAACAAGCCCAGCACCCACACTGGATGAAAAATAACAAAACTGTTCTTAACCGTGTTAATCTGTCTTGCAGTAAATACATAATAGCCTTCTGCTTAAGTTCAAATAAATAGCCAAGTTCTCTAATAAATTATTCAGGCATTTCTATGCTGCTGGTTATATACCAGACACATTTCTTTGATTGTCATCACACACACCCCATTAGCATTCTTGTAGCAACTTTTTTTTTTTTTTTTAATGAGAACAAAGTCCATTTCATTTCTCCTTTTATTTTTTTCTTTTCATGTCTTTTTTTTTGTTGTGATAACATCCAATGTCACTGAAACCAAAATAGCAACAGAAGTTTATGCTACCAAATGAATGGGATTTTAATGAATTTTTCTGACATATAAAATGATACCAATACCAGAAATAGTTTCTTTTTACTTTTTTGACTGCGTATTTACAATAAAATTTTGTGGATTTTGGAACGGTTTATATTTTTGAAAAATATATTCCAAACCTCAAAGGTGTTTTGAGTGTCTCAGTTGTCTTTATTTCTGCATGTGTCTTTATTACTGTTTCCAACAAGAGTTTGCACCAAGAATTTTCAATATTTAGACAGACATCTATTCTATTTGTTGGGCATGGCTCCTATAAACACACTGGGATGCACCTTGCAAGGTACCTCCAAGACAACATATTAATTGTAACAAATTAAGTCATAAGAATTTCTCCAATTTCAGTGTTTTCCCTAAATTATTAGTCAAGATATTACTTTAATGGATTGTTAGAATTATAGAATGTCCTGTGTTGAAAAGTGCCTTAGAGATCACCTAGCTCCAATCCCCCTGCCATGGACAGGGACACCTTTCACTACATCAGGTTCCTCAGAGCCCCATCCAACTTGGCCTTGAACACTGGCAGGAATGGAGCATCCACAGCTTTTCTGGATAACATTTTCCAGTGCCTCAGCAGTCTCACAGTAAAGAAATTCTTCCTAATATCTAATCTAAACCTGCCCTCTTTAAATCTGAAACCATTCCCACTTGTCCTATCACTACATGCTTTTCTAAATAGTCTCTCACTGTCTTTCTTATAGACTTCCTTTGATGCCTTGGAGTGGCTACCTGTCCCATTCCACTATAAAAGGGGGAGCCGGGAAGGATTCTTTAGATAGATTTTTCTGACAAAAAATCAATCACGAACGTGGCAATATTATATCTGAGAACCGTTTACTGAAATAAAAACAAACAAATAAAAAAAACCAACTAAGTGTTCTTACTAAAGAGGGATAGGGAAAGGAGCAGAGAGAGGAAAAGAGAGAGGTGGAATAGAAACAGGAGACAGGGGACAGCGTTACCGCAGAACCCCCGGCTCTTCGTCAGCATCGGTTTGGCAGACGGAGCGTGTGTGTTGCGAGCCGCAGTGCGTCCGCGTAGCTTCCGTGGCGGGCTGGGCGCGATTTTCAAGTGGCGGGGGTAGCGTGCCTCTGATGACAGCTGCGGATGGTGGCAGCCACAGCTGGAAGCTGGACACGGGCGGCAGCGGTGGCTGTCGCGGTCAGATGCTGCTGGCGGCGGCTCCCGTCAGGTGCCGGAGACAGTCGGCAGTGCCAGCGCACGAGGTCCTCACGATGATGAGCTGGCTCCCAGGACTGGTACAGCAGGGCAAAACAAACACGGGCAGGGAGACAGGACCACAGGAAAGAAGGTGCAAGGGCGGAGGCAGACAGGGCCAAGCTGACCCTCCAAATGACCCAAAGCAAAAGACTCTATAGGTGTTGCGGCTAGCTGCTTTTATGTGCCCTCCTAAACTCCTCCCACAGCTCGGCTTCGCGGGCTCCTTTTTGCGGGCGTTTTTCACGGGCATCTGGGTCTTTGTCTTCACCAGCAAATGTGTGTGCGTGGGGAGGTGGGGGCAGGGAGAGCTGCTCACAGTCTAATCATGGAGGTTTTCTCTGCCCTAAATGGCTGCCAGGTGAAGCCTCTCTGGGAACAGGGCAACACAGTTTTTTATAGGAATTCTCTTCACCTCATTTGTGACATATGTTGAGGCATATAAAAAAAATTAGATTGGTCCCTCTCACTACCTATAACAGAGGCTAGACAAGGTTAAGAGAATAAAAAGTAGGTATTTATTAAGGGTCTTCAATAGGTACACCTTGGGCAGTCAAACGCTTCCGGGAGGGGCTACACCCAAGATGGATGATGGTCACGAGTTTTTTAGACAATTATAAGTTTGGTCCGTTTACGTATCAGGAGTTAATCCTCCAATAACAGCTTCAGGTAATGAAGACATATACCCCCAGTTTGCTGCCTCCCCAGTTCACTTTTATTTATACTTTTTGGGCCTGAGGCTGTAGGGTGTCCTTGAATTTCAGGCCTAGAGGGATTGTTTTGTCTGACCAAAATGTGAAGACAGTTACTAACACTCTGGAGTTTAGAGTTATACATTGATGCAGTACAGGATTTGAAAAATATAAAAGCTAAAATCCTAAGGCATCACCTCGAGATACCAGACGGCAGCAATTAGATATACGCTGATGCTCTTTTTCAGGCTGAACGATCCCAGTTCTCTCAGACTTCCCTCACAGGAGACGTGCTCCATCCCTCTAACCATCTTGGTGGCCCTCATCTAGATTGTTTCCAATAAGTCCCTTCCTTCCTGTCCTGGAGACCCCAGAGTTGGATGCAGCTGGATTTTTTCATTCAATAAAGGTTGCATGTGCACTTAGGTTATGGATCCAGGTCCAGTTAATTGGTTTAATTTCTCTGCATGTAATGAAAATTTTCCATTTAATTTAACTGAGACTTGATTTAATCTTCCTGAACAGCACTATTTCTCTTTCTCATTTTTATGAGAAATTTGTTGCCTTTGATCTACTTAAAGTTGGTGTGAACTTCCTGACCTGTTAGTGTCAAGAAGCACAGCTTATACCTATGTCATTGCACTGATTGATTCTTGTTGAAAATCTTCCTACTGGTAAAAAAGCAGTTTTAGGCTTGCCAGAAGTGTAGTATTTTCAACTGTGTTTATATAGTAAACATTTTTGGGATGACCTAGGATTCTTCAATATGTGACCATCTGGTTGTAAAATTAGGGGAAAAAGCTTCAGCCCTGCTTAGTATAATCCATTTCCCAAAACTGCTAGTCTTTATATTGACATTTAAAGCTAAGGATAATAAAATTGATATAATTATTCCAATTTAATTTTAAAAAACTGGGGAAAAAATATGTTTTTTCTATAAATACAAATGTCTTCTTTAAATCAGGGTTCATTTCTTCATACTGCATGGAAAGCACAAATCAGCCAATTAACCTAATTTTGCCTCTACTTAACGACTAGTTCTTGATAAATGTAATCACTATACAAGTTATTAAATAAGTAATTAATCATGAAACAAATCATTTTATTGGCAAGATCAATTCATACTTCATACCGTTTTGAAGATCTGAATACGGGGTTTAAAATCTTTGCCTGCTTTCCCCTACATATTGCAGAGTACTTGTTTTAGAGACTATATAATGAGGTCTTACCAACTGTCAGTTTGAAGGCAATATCTTAGGAAATAGTTCAGAAACTTTGTTTTCAAAACCTTTAACCACACATTTCCTCAGTGTTAGGTTATTAACTGATACCAGAAAATAAGTTACTTCAAAGCAACCTTTTTCCTAGACAATGCTGGTTTTGTAAAATTAGAATGATCTACAGCAAAGCCCATTTAGTTCTGATGAAAGATGCAATCCTTCGCCAAGAAAAGAAAGGCCATTTAAGTTATTCTAACCTGTAATATTTTCCGCTGTCCACGTATCTCAACTCAGTTTGATACAGCCAGATTTACGTTTTCCATGAAATCTCCCTTCTTCTCAAATGGCATAGAACTTGCATGATCTCAAAGGAGATACCTTACATCTCATACATGATAGGATTTGTATTTCCTCCACCAACCATAGTAGACAGAGGTCAAAACTGGTTTCAGAGCCTTAGTAATTCAGTCAAGCAAATCAACTTGCAAAAATGCAGTTCATACACAATCAACTTGAAATCAATTCTGTTAATCAGTTTAAACCAAATTTTAGATTAGAAAGAGGTCTGAATGAAAATATTGTTAAAAGTTTTGTTCTCAGAAAAACTTTTTTAGATTTTTATATTAACCATAGATAAGTCTACTTATCCTTAAGGAATATAAATTCTGAATTTATTTCAGCTCAAACAGATGCCTGACAATCTTCAGGAAGAATAATATTAGTTATAACTTCATAACCCTTGGAGTGTTCTAGACGCTTTGGAAAAGGAAACATATATTTTGTATTATAAAATGTGTTGTACAGGGCATGAGCAAGGAATAAAGAGTGTTTTGTCATGCATTCTGAAATCCAGTAACATGTTTGCCATTCTGTCTCTCACATGTAATTTCCTTCAGTTTTACACCCCACAATTCACCAAATTATCCAGATTTCATCTGCCTCTGCAGAAGGATTTCAAAAATAAGCCTTTCAGCTTTATCCCTTAAAAAAATGGAAAATTATTTGAATCAAAAATTAGAGAGAAACTCTGGACTTTCTAACCCTCCAAAAAAAGGGAATGACAGCTTTCATTCTTTAGTAAGTTTTCCAAATTTTTCAGTACTGGCACAGGTTCTTACAAAAAATGTTGCCTTGTCAAGACCCTGGGACAAGGACAAGGGAAGTGTACACTATATAACATAATTTCCTATTAATATGCTGAGTTTTGTGGGGGATCTGCATTCCCTCTCCTTAAACAGGAAAAACCATCACACTCACACAGCCTGTGAGAGTTCAAGAATCCTCAAAAGACAAATCATTAAATCAGGCAAGACGATTTTTGAGGAAACTTTAGCAGATATATTTTTGTTAGTCTTTAGCAGGCCTAGGATTTTCCTTTCTTCATGTCACAAAACATAGCATAGACCTCCTTTATAGCACAGCATTGATCGCTAAGTTGATTGTAAACATATGAGCTATTATTTCATGTCTATCCTACAGTTTTGACGGGATACCTGAGAAGAGCACCTCAGTGAAAACCAAAGACAAAATACAAGCTGTGCCTGAGAGACTACAATTCAGAATAGCCAACAGTTTTTCTGAAGCAGAGCTTATCAGTAATTATTTCCATTGCCCAGCACAACAGTTTCCCTCCAATACTGTGATTCAGGCTGTCATGAAAAGGTTAATATTAACCAAAAGCATTTACAAAGGCAAAAGTGTCAAAAAACCCACAAGTCTTAGACTTCAGTAGCATGTTCCAAGAGAAGGAGAAAGAAAAATAACAAACAATATAACTGGTGCAAATTCAATTGGGTGAACCATATTTGAATTGCATTGAACCTGGCAGCAGCAAAGGCAGGTAAGAAAGTCTTCTCCTTCCCCCTGAAAACCTTGCTTTAAAAGTCTACACCAAGTGTGATACAGCCTGAGGCTAAATACCAGTGTGTAGAGAAATAGATGACAGCTCTGTTCATTTCAGTTTTTCAAAGTTCATCTCAAAGCTCTCATTCAGTAGGTGTTGAAATCAGAAAAAAACCACTGCAAATATAATTCTAAGACCTGCAGGAAAGCATGCATACATAATGTGCAAGCCTTCAGCATTTCCTATGTATTGTTCTGGTTTGATGTGCTCATGGAACTCGAAGTAAAGGGGAAAGCATATGTACATTTCAGCCCATAAGCAGACAAGAAAAGGAGTGTCATGTACCTCACATGAAGTAGTAAGGCAAAACAGTCTTTTTCAATCACTATTGACAGATATGTTTATATGCAGGTATGCATGTGGACTCATACTGTCAGTGAAATCAAAACTGACAAATTATAACTTTACACTGCATGATGTTTTGCAAATTTGATGAACCCTCAGCAGGACCTAGAAAATCTTAATCTTTGCATTTAACTTTAAATAAGTAATTGCCTTTTATTAAACTATGAGGAGCAGGGACTTAAATTTCAGCTAGAACCTTAAAATTTCATGTTGATCTTTGTCCCAAACTACCAATGTAAAAACCCAATGCCAGTGTCAGTTACAAATAGATGCAATACAGATAGGAACCTGGGAATCTCCTCTAGATACCATTTCTGGTATATTTATTGGACTGTTTCACAATTCAGAACACATATACCTTAAAAAACACAATAAATGTTTACCAAATCCAAAGCTAAATTTAAGGTTTGGAAACAGTTTGTAAATGTTTGTAATGACAGTATTCTTCATGTTTCTCTTAATGACAGTATTCTTCAAATTTCTTTTTTAAAAAATAGACTGTTTACAGAGCTTCCATGTATGATTCATGTTCATGTTCTCAGGTATGTTTAGCAGAAAGGACACATTCTTTTCTCAGCAGCCATTTCTGCAGAATTCAAGAAAAGGCCTTTTATTTAATAAACTAAGAAGTAAGGTCATCCATTATCCCTTTGAGAAATTCTTTCAAAAATGAAAATCTTTTCGAATGCTTATAATGCACAAGTCCAATTAAAGAAGAGGTGACTGCTATCTCAGATTAGGCTATTAACAATAGCTTCCTTTATTAGGAAGTAAACTACTATCTACCTCTGGGTTTGGGGTTTTGACACCAGTATCAGGCAATGCTTAAGAGCCGTTAAAGACATGCTGTTTATTCTCTTTGGACATATTGGTAGTACTTTTATAGTTATTAATACAAAATAGGGAACGTATTTCACCACTTGCACATCAATGAAAATTTCTAAGGCCTTTACGTGAAGCGCAAGAGCATAAGAAAACATTTCAAACTCTTGGGCCACATCTGGAGCTTTAGATTATAACGATTTTGACATTTCCTTCTCAGTTCATCATATTTCAACTTTGTATATGGTATTTCTTTTACCTTCATTTGATGCTTCTTAGTCTTCATGGATATTCTGGATTCTTGTGCTTGCACCTATTTTCTACCACACTGAAAGTAAGTTGCCAAGGTGAGGAGGCCAGCACAAAGCACTGCATTGTTTTTTTATCAGTGTTGATTTTTTCTTAACGATGTGTACTCTCAGCTGTCCTGTTTAATATATTTTGTATGCAACTGAACCACTCTCTGAGAATTCGTCATTATCCAGCCTGGTCATCAAAGGTTTTAAGGGTGCAGCAATTTACAGTTTTTACTTAATATTTCATCTGATGCCTAAGAGGTCAATGTAAATTACCAAAGGCCTGTAATTTAAACATTTGCTGGCTTTTTGCTTCACAAGTTTGATGGACATCTTAATGGTATGACTAAGATTATTGAGGAACATAAAGATCACCCTTTATAAAGAGCTCACAGCTGCAAACACTCTCACAATAAGCTTTAAACTACGGTTGTGTTTTCTGAAACAAGATTTGTATTTTCTGTCAGATATACTTAATACTTGGTGAATGCTTCTGCCACATGTGCCGTTAAGTTCACCTGAAATGTAACGATCCATCCCTTGTAAAATTACATCAAATGGGCTGACAATTTTCTGCAATGAACTCCTGATATTGCAATGGTTGTGCTTTATTGAAGCTTTTCTTTAGGATTTCTACTAACAAAACTGTGAGAAACTGTTGATAGTTTCATATGAAAGGATTTGCAAGAACAACATCAAATTCTTGATTAAACAATCTGGCAACCAATTTTCATTAAATTGAAAAGTTATTAAATTATATAGACTTACTGTGCTTTAGCACTCAGGCTGTAATCTATGTTTAATAGTGGCTAAGCATTCTTCTGATGTCTAAACTCTTTCTAGACAGAAACATAATGGATTTTGTAATAAAAGTAGAATTAAAGAAAATAAAGTAATAGGAATCTATTAATTTTTATTCACTCTATTTTGAGCCATCTGTATACTAAGGACTTTGTAAATGGTATAGTAAACAAATGCACATATGGACAGGAATATATGCCAAAAATTTCTCCAACGAACTGAGAAGTTTAAGTAAAATGATAGGTAGGTAGATATGCTTCTTCTGTTAACAGGTGACTTGTATTACTGGTGTCTTTACTAGATTTTTAGGATTTGGAAGGTTCGTTTTTAAATTAATGTCGTCCTTTATTTCATCCACTTAGTAAGACTTAAATTTTGTCCCAAGACTGCAAAGAGAGAAGAAAGCAATTCAAAAACCCCTGCCACTTCTGGAAAGGACCCGTAAAAACTCTTAGCTGCATTAGTAATTATGTTTTACTATGCTTTGCAAGTTGTGAATTATAGGGATAGGCGCTCTATCTGTACTCTGCTAGCACTGCTTTCTGGGGTGTCTAACTGATGCCAGCATTATTCAGCATACATATGATGAGAAGCTTTTCCTCACTCCTAATGCACTGTGCAGCCGGGTTTACATAGCACAGAAAATATTTTCCCCCAGATAAGAGCTAAAGACAGCAAGGCATTAGCAATTTCAGGGTGTTGTTGGGCTAACATCCACAAGTCACGCCCAAATGAGGTGACAAAATTGCCTTTCCTTCCAGTACCATCCTGTGCTGAAGTTTCTGTTAAGAGATGAAGAACCTCAGTACAAAGGGCTGGACCATGGGGGAGATCAGAGTGTCTGATCACTACTGCTTGAAAGTCAAAATGCCCATGCCCTAAAGGCTTACTGGCCTCAGAATCTTGTATCAGTACTATCAAATGAATATTCAAAAAGTTGCAAATGAATATTCACCTCTTGTGAGGGGCATATCAATTTGGCCTCTGACATCTGGGTTGGGAAATAATAAGTCTTGCAGGTAACATTCAAGCTAATCCTACTGGAAGCTACTTTAACTCGGACAAAGACATGTATAGAGTCCCTGTCTACCTCAGAGCACAAGAGATCTGAGGTAACAGGAAACTTCCCCTCCTTTTTTTTGCTGAGAGCTCCATGGAGCCTTTTCAGCCAACCCTGAAAGCTTCTTCAAGTTCCACCTGTAGAAACACACTTTTGTCTGCTTAGATGTGGGGTGCACACTGGTAGCAATAGAAATAAAAAGTGAAATAAAAATTCCTTCTGTTTTCCATTTTTTTATATGATTAACCACTAAAACATGTAGTGGAAAACCTGGACTGCATGGTGAGAGCCCTGTTCCTGATCCTTCCTATGTGAATACTTCTTGCGCCAGAGCACGAGTTCAGCCTCCAGGACAATCAGTTGCAGCTGTGAAAGACACTTGTACCTGAAGTCAAAACATTCATGGCAATTCCTGAGGAGATATAAATAAGTTAAAGGGGCATCTACAGAGCAATAAAAGTGTGTTTAGGCTCAAGGAAATATTGATAGCTGCGGACTCTCACCGAGTCTCACGAGACGGTACTCAGGCCCTCAATCCACTCCACAGAGCTATCACAGCAGCATTAAGCACTGTTGCTGTGAAGGCAGTTAGCCATAAAATCAATGTTTTCTGCTACCAGAAAAAGTCCTCCCCATCTTTCGCTTGTGCAGCTGCTCTTTCTCCTGCTGATTTGCAAGCAGGGAACAGGCATGTTGAAGCAAGTACTAGCAAACCTTGACCCAATCTTCAGCTTGTTACACAGAGGCACTGAGGCAGAAGAACTAGGGAGTTATTTTTCAGCCAGTGGAGGACAGGCATATGCATTTCCTCTTTCTCTTTCTTACACATAAAAAAAAAAAAAATGGGAAACCAACAGGTTGGATGTACTTCCTTTGTGACTTAGTAAATCTCCAGGTGTTCCTGAGGTAATACAGTGATGTACTACTTTTCCTTCAGGGGAAAGGGAAACTCACAGCATAGCCCCTGCTTAAATGACATTTCAGAAACACTTTTTTCAGTTGGCATAGCTCCTAGCAGAAAATATCAGCTTCCTATTTCAAGAGAAATACCCTAATGAATTCGGTCCAAGAAGAACATTTTAAACTGTGTAAGTCAAGCCCAGGAGAAATAAAGAGCGAGAAACACATAGCATGATCAGCAAGTTTGTGTTCTAGCATAACCACAAAATACAACCTTCTTTCAGTGCTTCTGGTGACATCAGTAGAGCTGGCACTAGGCAGGTTGCTGAACCTCAGCTAGTAAAGCTATGTCAGTCCTGTCTACGTATATGTTACTCACGAATTTATTGTCCTCAGAAAACTACAGCAAAATACAATCCAGAAATTATGAAGGGCAAAGGACAACATTTAAACAGCAAATATCGAACAATGTTGAGACAGACATATTGTTGGGTATATTGAAAAGAAAAATACACTGATTTTTCTCACAATTATCATCTGGTTGCAAAGAAAACAATAAAGATGGAAGAAACTCATATTGTTGGTTTAGAAGACAAGAGAAAAATGACTGCATATTTGTATACAGTAGAACTCAGGTGAATGGCTGGCAGAGGCAAAAGTTAAAAAGAAAGGAGTTATGAAAAAGCTCGACTCTATTACCTTCATTATTAGGTCTCCCTCACCCTGCATTGTTAAATGTTTTGTCTTTGAGTCCTAATATGTCATTGGGCAACATTCTTTTTCCTGCAGTTAAAAAACAACTTTTCTGTAACCTTCCTCCAAACTGGCTGTCTGATTACAACTCTATATGGATATTTTTCTAAGTAGAAAACTCCTGCATGCTAACGCACTGTGTCACAGAGCTGAGACAAAACACCTAGGAGTGGTTAGCAAGATGGATTCTATTTGTTGAAGCTAAATTGTTCATGCTTCAATGTACTGACAAGTCTCAGTAACAGAGCTTAGAAAATTCTGTTTTCAGATGATATTCTGTATATTTTGCCAAGAAATGACATTTGAAACATATGATCTAGCTGCCCCATATCCAATCTTTCTCTCATTCTAGTAATTTGCAATGTTATTTCCTCCATCGGAGCAATTATAAATACCACTTAGCAGCAAAGTGCCCCATATTTCTATTTGCCATGACCTATTGATACACCATGCAATGTTAAGCCTTTACTCACCCGGACAGCTTTTCTGCCTAGAGCTCTTGAGCTGATATCCTAGCAGACAGCCTTGCTCCACAAAAACAGTTACAAAGGATTTCAGAAACAGCAATATTTCCGTAAGATGGAATAAAAAAATCTAATAGCTGAAGTATGTTTTATGTTTTAGCATGCAATTTTTCAACAGTCAACAGGATCATGACACTGAGAAAAATTTGTAAGAAGTTTAGCTTTTGGGCACTTTTAAATACTGTTTAATTTATCATCAAATCTCAGTGCAAATTAGAATACAGCCTTTCTTAAATCACCATGAAAAAACTTCAAGTATTACAAGAGATGGTAGGGTCTTGGCCTGCCTGTCAACCTATGTCTTGAATACAGTGAATTTTATCATTCTCAATTTCATTTTAATGCCAAAGCAGAACTTTAATTACCCAAATAAAAAGGTGACAGAGGGAAGAAAGGACAAGAACGTGAGTGGCAAATAAAATAATTGGGAAAAAAAAGGTATGGCTAAATTAGGGATTTAACTTTCATGAGATAAAAAGCACTGTTTAAACACTTCTATAAAAAGCCCAATCTATATCTCACTGAGGTCTACAGAGGAAAAATCCTGTTCAGCTTTAAAGGACTTAAGATCAGCCCCATAAATGTTAATTTTGCTTTACATAAGTCTGTGGACTAAGGTTTTCCTCCCTTTCAGGGGAAAGCTCATCCACTAACAGTATCTGGCAGCTTTGAGATAGTGTGAGTTTTTTCATGCGCCTGCTTGCCCCAGGCCAGTTCTATGTTTATATGCCTTCTCCTGAAATGCCTCACTACCTCATAGGAATTACCAAAAGGATGCACAGCATGCCTCCACCCTCTATTATGAAAAGCTTCTCTTTCTAAATGGCATTTACCATCCTTTATAACAGCCTTTCATCTGGCCAAGTACGTGTAGTGCTTTATAGAAGACAAAGTCTAGTCAGTAGTGTGGGCACCCAGGCGGTAGCACAGTATCAGCAATCTAAATATCTCTCTGAGAAAATCTCTGCAGTATCCAGTCCAAACCACCTCCTAAAGACATAGCACAGAAATTATCTGATACAGAAGGAATTTAATTTTTCATGTTGTGATTGAACAAAAAGCCTGAAAGAATAAAATCTAGTAATCAAATTCTCTCTCAATAAACATGGGTTGTCATTACATTGTCTTTCTTCTCCCACAGTTCTTACTTCTCTAGAGAGTGGTGGGACTTTTCCAAGAGAGAAAAGCCATCAGAGCACAAAAATTTGATTAAAATATGATTCACAGATATCCAAGAAGACATGGGATTGTTATTTTTCACTTTATTTAAATTTCTCCCCCTTTCCCACAAAAGTATAAACACAAAACATGGAAGACTGTCCATATTTGAAGGTACACCTACAGACACAGACACACACACAGATAGATAGATAGATAGATAGATAGAGAGATAGATCTCAGATGTTTTCTTGCACACCCCTATCTACCCAATCCTGTCTAGTTCTTCCCATAAGTTTCACTAGTTTTCTTCTGTCCTTGTACTCCTGCACAGGATTCACTCCTCAGATGTAAGAGAAAATAAGCAAGTTCTAAGCCTCAGCTCATCCTTCTCTTTGCTAAACTTTACATCATAAAATCCTTGTGGAGTGTTTATACAGGCTCAGACAGTCACAGGTCAATTTTCAAGTGAAAGAAATAAATACGGTTTCCAGATCTCATCTTCTACAGAAGTGTTTAATAGCCTAACTCATGCTCTAATCTGTAGTGAAAAGAAAAAAAAAAAAAAAAAAAAAAAAGAAAAGAAAAGAAAAGAAAAAAAAGGAAGGAAACATTGCCTTTTTCTCAAATTCTTAAATTAATCACCTCTAGATCTAACCAGCTGCTGGTTCCTCTGAGTCTGCTCTCCAGAAAAACAAACTTTCTCTAGTATCTCTTTTCTTCTTAACAAAAGCATAGTGGCTTTCCCTTCAACTTTGCTTTTGACTACTCCAATAAAGACCTCAAATCCTGGGTAGGCTGATAGGGGAGTCACTTTTGCAAATGCCTGTACGCCTGATCCAAAGAGTGGTTTACCTCTACAGTTTAATTTAACTTGTTTTCCACTCTTCAGAACAACATTTTTTCATACCTGCAGGTACTCTTCAGGCAATAGTCATTCAAATAAACCACATCAGCAAGCAAGCTTTGCGTTTGATTTTGTATTTTATTGTAATTATATCACATTCATCTATTCTCATAATTTAATACTTGATGAGAGCTGCTTAAAGCTCTACATTTCCATTTCCATGAAAATTTTTAACTTTCATTGTCAACTAGAATACAGAGATTAAAATGCTCAAACCCACACATTATCAAGCTTCTAAAAATGAGAACCTTCAGTACGTTTATTTTAGCTACATACACTGATTTTTAAATGTTACATCTTACTAAGTAAGACCTCATCTTTGACAGTACTGTACTTTTCTTTCTTAAAATACCAATAATAACACAAATAAGTAACGGTCATCACAATGGATATTCTGACTAGCGGCCACACACAGAGTTAAGAGGAAGAAAAACTTTCCCTCAACATCATAGTTCCTTGATGCTAACTAATACCTTTAAATTTTAAAGGAAATCATCGTGTCAAGTTCACAGTCTCATTCTGTGCACCTCAGCACAGCTGTCTGGGTATGCTTCCTGTACCAGTCTGCCTTCCCCAGTGTGGTGAGCTACTGACCAGAGCAGACTCTCTCTCAGCTGATCAGATTTCCTTCCGTGTATGCCAAAAGTACTCTGAGCCTCCTGAATCCCTTTCTAGCATAACTGATCGAATCCAGGCAGAATTAGAATTACTTCAAAATGAAATGCATCTTATACCTTTTTAAACTACATGAAAACATGACACAGGGGGACTTGTAATCAGATTCAGGGGAAAGTGGTGAAGTCAAACTCATGATTCACCCATTTGAATTTCTCAATATGGGTAATAAATGAGGCATTTCCGGAGAAACTGAATAATTTGTACATTTTCACAGTAGATCAGACTCACATAGCAGAAGCTGCTTTTGTAATTGTGACACATTGAGGGAAATTCAGCGATTCAGTGTTCAGTGATTTTCATTTCCACCTTGGTGGCATCCTGTTGGAATACAGGCAGGCAAATCTTATAACATAAGCCAGGTAGAAACACTGGCTACCTACAGGATTTTATTTTCTCACACTGTCGGTGATTCTTTAGCTATATTTCTTGTGCAAACCTGAGTCTCATAACAAACTACACAGGAACTTTTATATAGTTTTAAAAACTCAGATCAATTTTGTACCCAAAGTCACTTTGATCACTGATATATCCTTATGCCAGTAAAGCAGAGAATGAAAGAATTTAACACTATCATTTTCTAAGGAGAAGAACACCATGACCTTTGAATTAGAATAATAAATATCAGTATTAATTTATATAGACTGTTACCCAAGGAAGGATAATGCAAATACATTGATAATATAATAAAAGAGGTTAATTGCTTTGCTCCCTTCTCCACATAAAAACCAAAGGAGGATGTGACTGAACAAATTACTTATACCTTAAGCTGGAAAATAAGTTCCTTTATATGTTTCAAGACAAAAAAACCTGTGACTTAAAANTACATTTTACCGTAGCAATGGTTCTTCACCAGTTTCAAAACTGAGGTGTAGATAATTAGTCACCTCATATACTTTTCTCTTCCTCAATTGCCTTAGACAGAACTAGCTGTTGTGAGGGTGCTTCTCAGGCCCTGCTCTGGCAAACTAGGCTGCATAACAACACGAGGTCAAGTTGGAACCTACACATGCCAGTGCGTGTTAATGATGCACCTGAAACTGTTTGAGACTGTGTTTGCCCAAAATGTGGCAACCGAAGTGGCCAAAAACCAGCAACGATATTAAGCAGTCATGGAAAAAACTACAAAGAGGCTTTTGCAGTAAAAGAGTCAGCCTGAAGAGAGGGGTAGGAGAAGTGCGAGGGCTGCAGCGGCAGCAGGGGTGGTGCTGCGGGAGCAGATGCCATCGGAGCCCAGTTTGAAGCCACACGAGTCACCCAGGGCTGTCCTGTCCCTGCCCTGCCCGGGTGCCGTGAGCAGCCTCTCCTCCTGCCTGCCTGCTCCGGGTGCTGCGGGATGAGGAAGGACCCGGGCTGGGCCCTGGCCGGGAGCGCTCAGAGCAGCTCCAGCCCAGCAGGGTTTGCAGCCAGGGATCTCAGGAGGGGCCAGCCTCCATCACCCGGGGGCCTCTCCAGAGGGGCTGCGGGGGATTGCACTTCCTGGGATTAGTAACAGAGGGATGGTCAGAGATTGGGGATGTTTGTCAGCATTTTCTAAAGGGGTCACAATGTGTGGTTTATGAGTTGCATCGCCAACACTGATCTCTATATAACTCATTGATTGCCAGTTAATTACATGTCATTAATAAATCAATAAACCACTTCAATCCCAATTCAGTTTAACAACATAAAATTACAATCTTTCCCCTGTGAAAACTCATCATTTAAGGACAAGAAATTGATTCCCTAATGTTTTATAATGTTACATTTTAAGATGTATTGTAGTTATTTCTTCCAGAAGAACAGAGTCTTTACAGCCAACAAAGTTTTGCTCAGTTTATACCACTACAATTCAGACCACGCTGCCATACACCTGTCGCTTTGAAACTTCTAATTAATGTTACCTTCAATACTTTGGAAAGGGGCTCAACTAACTCTATAACGAAAGTATCAGAGTTAAAGCAACAGGCATGACAGTACAGAGATTTCTCTTGCTGTTTTTTTTCTCATTCACTTTTGTCCAGATTGTTTGCCAATTTGTTCCCCTTTTCTTCTTTTACTGTGTCTATATAATTTTAGAAACAGAAAGTGAAGTATGCTTTTAAGCAGATTGTGTTTGCCCTTTTCAGAAGTCTTTCCTTCATTTCCATGAACTCTCCAGATTACATAGCTCTTGATCTTTTGCAGTCACTTGAACAGCAGGTGGGAAAACCAGCTAATCTTAGAGGCGTATTTTAGAAACTGCACACAGATAAATATGCTATTTAGACATGATTATTTTATATGATTAAAGCAATGCTACATGCAAGGTCTTAATAAAAAATACTGTCATAAAAGTCCCCACATATAGGGGGAGGGTTTTAGTTAAAAAATGCAACAGGAAAAGTATTTTATTGAAAGGAAAAAGTTTATGAATTAAATCCTACATATTCTCAGGATTTCTACAACAAAGTTACTGCCTCATTTGATACATAAAAAACTATACGATGAAATCTCAATTAGGAGAAATCCCCAAGTGGCTCTGTTCTGCCACATAAAAATCTTTTAATATTTTTTGTATTAAAACATTTGAATCCTACTTGAAGTTAAGCCTAGGAGTCTATTATAAAATAATTTTTCTGGGAAAGTAAGTGGGTCTGATTCCAGATATTTAATTTTTTAATCCATTTTACAAATAATTTGTTTTCAGTCCTATAGTTTTTTCTTTCATGAAGGAATGCAGTGAATATTCTTTATATTGTGAGCCTGGATAGTTTCTGAATCATAGAAAATGCAGACATCATAAAAGGTGACTGAAAGCAATTTGAAAAAATAATTGGCTTGAACCAGACAGAAAGATCCCTCAGGGAGAGTCATGTCCCTTGCCTTAGGGCTCATGTAAATCTGAGGGAGGCATTCATTAAGTGTCTGTCAAGAACAGGGCTGCAAGTTTTTTCATATGTTTGTGTTTTGTGTAGGATCACACGGGTACAGGCAAACACCGGCGTGGTGACACCCAGAGCTCAAAGCCACATGGCTGTTTTGTTCCAGATAAATGCACAGTAGCTCCTTTAATGAAGCCACGTGTCTTCCACAAAAAAGCCAACTGCTATATAATTTGTCATGTGCAAATGGTACCAACGTGTGGAATGATGTCTTCGTATGTCAGATTCAACATGCGTCTCTCCATGCCTGTGTAGATCTACCCCTTGATTTAAAATAAATGAATGGACTAATAAATAAATTTAAAAGAGGGTCTGATACATCATTATACTGGGTTGTGGTTTTGGGGCTTGGTTTGGATTTTGTTCTTTTGTATTTTAATGCTTTCTAGATTAATAATAAAAAAAAAAAACTAAATAAAAAAAGATTGATTCTCAGTCCTCAACTGGTCAAAGCGTAATGAAAGAAATCCTTACAGCTTGCATGTTAAGTCTAATGCACGGTTAACCTGAAGTAAATTGTAAACAAATAGGGATGTTCTTCAGCAGTTCAAGAAACATCCCTTTTTACACTAGTACTGTCAAATTAATTATATAAGGAGAACACAGATTCCCTGGAACTAAACTAAATTTAAATATACTAAGTACATAACCAGCAGGGATCAGTAACCTACACTGATGAATCTGAATAGAACCAAAATTTCAGGCTGCAACTCTGCCTGGGAAATCAGATACAAAATGTAATAGCCAGAGTTTCTTAAGAAATCTTATGTCAATACTAGTGTACAAACAGGGAATCTGAAATATTCTGTTTAATTCTGGTGATTGACCAGGAATATGAATGTGGCAATTGACCCTGATGTTCAAAGCATTTTGCAATAAGCTGAAATTGCTCAAGCATTCAATTTTATCTCCAAGCCAAGGCACCATTACTGTTATAGTCTGAGAGAAGAGTTGTAGAAGAAGCAATGAATCATCTGCTGACTGAAAACTTGACAAAAATAAATAAGATATTTAACAAATTATCTACACATTTTTAAATTCTCACAGACATAAAAGCTAAAATTCAATCTTGATTTAGTGTATTTTAATGAAATTCTGCTATAAAATAATCTCTCCACTACTGCTACATCATATCGTGGTTTTAAAAAATGAATCCCTGGTTTGATAGTGTTTCAAGAACTGGATATGCAGTAAAATTCTCAGCTAAAGAAAGACAAAAGTGCTGTTACATGTCAAACATTAAACTATTTTCTGCTTTCTTCCCTGCTGTATCACTGGTATCAGAGATACTATTTCTTAAGTCCCATCCACTTGAAACTGTACAGAACCTTGTTAGCCTGAACTCTTTCTTTGGAAGTAGGATACATTTTTTTGTGGATACCATTAAAACACTGAAGCATAAATAAGTGACTTCTGTCGTGGACAGCATTTTGAAACTCCGTTCTGAGATATTTTCATGGAAATGATAAATCTCTTTGGTCCCCAGACTGTGAGAATATGTACTTTCAGAACCACAACATGTCAAACACCTCTGAAGGGCTGGGACTCATTTCAGAAATCTGGTGAGGGATTCTGGCATTTCAAACTGCATTCCTCCAGCTGAAAAGTTTTTGCTATTCATAAAATTGAATTCAAATCTTTGCAAAGTCCGCAAAATTACTGGTTTTTAAAAAACACATTACTTTGAGAAATTTTTGAGGCTTACAATAAACAATGATCGTGATTTATTTTAAACACTGCCATTTTATTAGTATCTCAGTAAGTATAGGAAATTTATGAGTTCTGAGAAGGCCATTTACATAATAACATTTCTAGCTAGCTAAATACTGTTAAAAAGTTCTCCCATCTCTACATAACATTATCAAAACATACAGCTAGTTTAGGTTCAAGAAAGCCAAACAATGGACTAAATTTTACAGTCGAAAAAAAATTGAGACATTATGCAGACATTAGTGTCCTTGAGTACTTGAAATTAATTTCTTCATTTGTTTGTTTGTTTTTTGTTAATAAGAGGGTTGTCTGGAAAACAAAGACAACTGTGAGGAACAATTTGGTGACAGATTTGAGGCCACCTCTGAGGTGCAGTTATGCCTGGCACATACTACCAGATGATACACCAGGAGCTGAAAGATGTTGTGCATACCCATAGCCCAAATACATTGCTGAAAGTGTTAAGTATCTGCAGGTTCAGCAGATCTATGATAACCATCTGGTCCCCCCATCTTTTTTTTTTTTTTTTTTTTTTTTTTTTTTTAAATATATCAAGCAGCCTGCAGTTTCTCCTACAAGAGATCTTTTCCATTGTTAGGGAGAGATGCTTCTTGTCTCACACTACAGTGTGACTGTAATTGCATTCCAGCAGTATTGAGAGCAATGGGCACAAAGGTATGTACATTTCTGTATTTGTTTTGATATTTCTACCAAAGTCATCTTTCTACCACTTTGTTAAAGGTCAGGTTTCAATACAAGGGCTCTACTATCCTACTGTCCATCACAGTTAATAATAAAGCAGATAAACAAGTCAAAATGCCTGCAGTATAGATGTACAAACATTGATTTCCATTTTCTTATCCTAAATACACACCGTCTTGTGATCCTTTGCTGCATTCTTTCATTGTACATGTTCTGTTAGGTCAACCTCATGGCCGGCAACCCAGTAAAAATCCAAAGTTTTCAGCTAATCAGTCAGTTACTCTACATAATTTTAATGCCTCTATTTAAAATATATTTTTTCAAGTAAACTGTACACTAATATTTTCAATAATTTAGGCTGAAAATCTCCTTTAAAAGAAATTATTTTAGACTGAGTGATTTTTCTCCACTAAATACATTTACAATCATAAACTTTACTCAGCCTAGAATGAAATAATCAAATTACTGACATTTCATTTTCTAGGTTATTTTACCATGTTCCCTGTTGTAGTTGTCTAAATACTGCTGTAAAGATTATGCACAGCAGTGTTAATAGGCAAGCCCTTCTGACCTTGCTTACTTATGGGGTCCAGCAAGAAAAAAATACATACACTGCCTACACTGATGGGGTGACTATGTCAGTGGACAAGGAAAGGGTTACAGACATCATTTATCTCGACTTCTGTAAAACCTTTGACACAATTCCCCACAACAGCCTTCTCTCTTAACTGGGGAGAGATGGATTCGATGGGTGAGAGATGGACTGATGGAAAAGGGATTGTTTGGGCAGTTGTGTCCTGAGGGTGGCAGTCAATGGCTGAGTCCCAATGGACACCAATGACCACTGGTGTCCCTCAGGGGCCTCTACTGGGATCAGTGTTATTCAGTATCTCCAGCAATGACACAGACATCAGGATCAAGCGCACCCTCAGCAGCTCTTCAGATGACACCAAGCTGAGTGGTACAGTTGACACAACTGAAGGATGGGATGCCTTGCAAAGGGACCTGGAAAATCTCGACAAGCGGGCCCATGGGAATCTCATGAGGTTTAACACGGCCAAGTGCAAGGTGCTGCACCTGGGTCAGAGCAACCTCTGGTACCAGCACAGGCTGGGCATGAACAGATGGGGAGCAGCCCTGTGAGAAGGCCTTGGGGGTGCTGGTGAGTGAGAGGCTGGACATGACCCAGCCATGTGCACTCCCAGCCCAGAAAGCCAAACCTGTCCTGGGCTGCATCCAAAGCAGCGTGGGCAGCAGGGCAGGGAGGGGATTCTGCCCCTCTGCTCTGCTCTGGTGAGACCCCACCTGGAACCCTGCATCCAGCTCTGGGGTCCCAGCACAGGAAGGACATGGAACTGTTGGAGTGAGTCCAGATGAGGGCCACCAAGTTGATAAGATGAATGGGGCATATCCCTTATAAGGAAAGGCTGAGAGTATTGGAATTGGTAACCCTTTAAGAGAAGATTTTGGTGTGACCTAATTGTGGCCTTCCAGGACCTGGAGGGAGCCTACAAGAAAGATGCAGAAACCCTTTTTACAAGAGCATGTAGTGACAGGACAAGGAGGAATGGATTAAAACAGAAAAGGAATAAGTTTAGATTAGATATTAGAAAGAAACTCCTTACTGTGAGAGTTGTGAGGCAGTGGAACTGGTTGCCTGGAAAAGCTGTGGATGCTGTGTCCCTGGAAATGTTCCAGCTCCAGAGCCCTGCAGGCCTGGGGGCTCTGAGAAACCTGCTCTGGTGAAAGATGCCCCTGTCCATGGCAATGGGATTGGACCTAGACAATATTTAAAGTCCCTTGAAACCCAAATCATGCCATGATTCCATGATTCTCCCTATCCACTCCCTCGCCCAACCCCTGGGAAAAGCTCTCTTTCCCTGAAGACAATCCTGTCTTCTGAAAGGTCAGAATTTAACTTTTGACCACACAGAAACAAATGTGCAATCTTGGATTTTTGTTTTTGCAAGCACACAAGAGTTTTTCTGAGTCATACAGTATTGCATACTGAAGAATTTGCTTCTGAGTTTTGAAAACCTATACTTTGCCGACTTGTACAAAAGGTAATATAAGAAAAGGCACATAAATCAGCTCCTCTTCTTGTTGAAACTCCATTCAAGAAATAACAGGTGTCTACATATTTCAAAAAGACCCGCTTAGATAGTTAGAGACTCTTGTGCCATCTCAACTTTAAATAACTAGAGAAGCGTATACCTCCCATGTTAAATCATGATCAAAGAAAGAGGCAACTCTTGTTGTGCAAAACCAAGGTGTATCTCTCATTTTAGAGGGGCTGACATTCAGAAGTGGTAAGTAACTTACATACAGCATGGACATCCAATGTCTACCAGCCACTGAGGAGACTAAATGTTATATAAGTCTCTATATATTTATATATATATATATTATATATATCTTATATATCTAGCAAACATCTACTGAATTTCAAAATCAGGGGGAATAAATTAAGAAAAAGACAAAAAATGAAACCAACAAATACCCCCCCTCCAAAAAGCCCCCACAAGCCTAACATTTTCAATGTGTTTGAAAAAAAATTCAAAACCAGTCTTTCCTATAACGTTTCAACATTTCCCTTTTAATCAGAAAAAGTATTTTTACAAATCCTTTTTGAAATGAAAAGGAACTGAGCTACTAACTATGGAGGCCCATAAATATTCTAATTGAATTCTAGAACTGATTAACCCCAAAAAAGACCAATATGATGGAGGTCTAGGAAGAAGGAAATTGTTTCCTAAACCATATTTTTTCTTCCACACTGGTGTAGTAATTCTGTCCTTTGCCTCGTAAGGACCCACAGATTTTTTTAATAATAAACTATAATGTGGACTATTCCAAACAATGGAGACAGGAAGCACAAACATTTTAAACATTGCAAAGACAAGCCTAAGACTTTTTGCTATTCATTTTCTCTACTTCTGCTAATCCAAGTTTTGCAGAGAACTAAATATTACACGTAGACTGACTTGACCTTTGGAGCAATGACTCTCTTAAGTTCTTCACTTGTAGCAGGCATCTCAATATGAGGAAAAAAAATGTCACACTTGCAACATTACCGAGAATTGAATGGATATAATTAGGTAATTTACAGACCTGGTATGCAGATTTTATTTCATGCCAGCCAAACCTAGATCCAGTTGAACTCCTAACAGTGTTTGAAAAACATGATTAAATATCTGATTTCCTTTCTCAAGTACCTCAGAAATGTTGGTTTCTATGAAAATTATAAATTTTGTAAGACTGCATAAAACAGAATAATGCTGATTCCGCTGCCTCATTCTTTAATCTAGGCTCTTCCTTTAAGATAAATTTTATTATCCATGGAAAAAAGATGGCAGGGTAATAGTCTGCATAGTAGCAATACCTATTTGCACTCCAAACAAACTCTAGAAGACCACTAGACAGCTTCTCTCCAAGACTTTTGTTAAGTATCAGCTATTCACTTCCAAAGTAGGTCTGATCCATGAATTAAGCCTACAGGTCTTAAAACGACAAGTCATTATGTGACAAGTAGGAAAAACTTTAGAAGATAGTGTTGCTATTTCAGGGTGAAAGTATTCACTGTAATCAGTTCATGACTTTTTCAGTTTGTCAGAATAAAAGGTTTTTCAGCTAACACTTGGATTTATTCATACAATTGAAGAAAAAAAATTCTTGAAAGCTTAGTCTGTTCTCTCCTATAGATTGTTTCAAGCATTTCCAGGAAAATTGAAGTAGTCCTTGCTTTCCCTCTTGCCTTTGCCGTTCCGTATTCAGCTTCTCTTAGGGGGAAAAAAAAGAACAAGCCATTGGTTTAAAAATATTACTTCAAAATATGAAAAAAAGGCAATACAGTATTTGTCAGCAGAGATAGCAACTTTTATGTGGATGCATCAACCCACTAATTCTTAGCAACTCGGGAGCATCCTAACCTCCCACTGTGGATGTTGGCAAGCTAGGTTCTGATTGACTTTGCACAGCTCTAGGATAGCAAAAAAACTATGTTTTAAAGTATCTACGTATTTCAGAAATTGTTTTGCTCATATGGCAGTCCATACACTACAATTAACAAATGGAACTGAAAAAGAGGAAACCCAGACTCCTTGATGGTATATAATTTTGTGGTTTCATGTATCAGTGTGTTTTATTTATTTGATTCCTTTTCATCAAAATGTTGTTAACTCAGATAGTCTAAACAGGATTTGACTCAGTGCACCTGAGAAGAAATGTGAATTCTGTTTTGGTTTTACTCAGAACTTCTATATTTCTGGTGGTATTTTGAGACACCCTTCAGCACCCTAAGACCTTCTTATAAACAAACCATTGCATTTTAACTATATATTAGAAGCCAAAAAATTAAAGAAGGGAAATTTAAAGTTTCCTTCTTTTTAGAAGAGAGTAATTGCTGTTAAATTCAGAAACTTACCAATCTTTGAAAGAAATGGAAGATTGCTGGAATATTACTAACACTGTGGCTGTACTGCTTCAAAGGTCATCCCATTTGCTATCAGCTATACCTAGCACTTAAGCAAAAGAGCATGAGAAAACAATAGTGAAGGTCTAAATGACCCAGAAGGAATTTAATATTGAAGTATGCTAAAGCTGAGTACATTTTCAGAGATCACAGAATCACAGAATCAATTAAGCTGGAAAAGACCTCTGAGATCGTCAGGCCTAACCTTTGACCAAACACCACCTTGTCAACTAGACCATGGCACTAAGTGCCACAGCCAGTCTTTCCTTAAACACCTTCAGAGACAGTGACTCAACCACCTCCCTGGGCAGCCCATTCCAATGCCCAATCACCCTTTCTGTGAAAAAAATATTCCCAAAATCCAGCCTGAACCTCCCCTGGCACAGCTTTAGACTATATCATTTTGTCCTGTCACTGGTTGCCTGGGAGAAGAGACCAACCTTCACCTGGCTACAGGCTCCTTTCAGGTGGTTATAGAGAGTTATAAGGTCTCCGCTGAGCCTCCTTTTCTCCAGGCTAAACACGCCAGCTTCCTCAGCTGCTCCTGTTAAGACTGCCCTCCTGACTGTTCCCCAGCTCAATTGCCCTTCTCCGGACATGCTCCAGCACCTCAGTGTCTTTCTAGTAATGAGGGGCCCAGAACTGAACACACAACTCAAGGTGTGGCCTCACCAGTGCTGAGTACAGGGGGACAGCCACTGCCCTGGTCCTGCTGGCCACGCTATTGCTGATACAGGCCAGGAAACCACTGGCCTTCTTGGCCACCTGGGCACAGCTGGCTCCTGTTCAGCTGCTGTTGACCAGAATCCCCAGGTCTTTTTCTGCAAAGCAACTTTCCTGCCACTCTGCTCCCAGCCTGTAGAGATGCCTGGATTTGTTTTGACCCAGGGGCAGGACCTGGCACTCGGCTTTATTGAACCTCATCTAATCTGGTCTCAGCCCACCAGTCCAGTTCGTCCAGATCCCTCTGCAGAGCCTTCCTACCCTCCAGCAGATCAACACTCCTGCCCAACATGATGTCAGCTGCAAACTGACTGAGGGTGCACTTCAACCCCTCTGTATAAAATTCAAACTGAACAAATAAAATACCTGTCTTGGTTATACTATTGCTCAGGCCAGTTAGTGATATGGTTATGTATAACAACATTCTTGTGATTCTATTTTATTATTGTTGCATATAGTGCAAAAGTGATTAATATTACAAAGGGTACACACTAACTGATGCCACAGTAAGTGCAAATGTACTTGGGCAGCTGCCAGTACCAGCAAGCATCATTCAGGGCAAAAGACTATCAATCGAACACAAGGTGAAGGGTTTATGTTTTCAATATATTTCAAAATCAATTACAGTGAGCTAATTATTATACGGTGCTTTGAGGTTTGCTCTTGAAAAATGCAAATTCCTCTTAGGACCTAATAAGTAACAAATAGTACAATACCTACTTTATATACATAGTGTAGAAGCATTAGCAAGGCAGACTGCAATAAAATCAGGGATCTTGAATTTTATTAGCTATTTTAATGTAAGTAAAATATAGAGAGTATTTAAAGTTCAGCTAATGTAGTAACACTTTATTGTTGTTATTATTGATGATGACAGTGATGACATTAACATGATGACCTCTTTACCCAGTGAGGTTGTATTTTTGCTACTGTCACTATAATAAATAAATCATTGTCTAAAGCCAAAAAGTGATCTTGAACACATTTTTTCTGCCAATTCTAACCTCTTGATAAATACAAATACATGTGAAGTACAAGTTTTTAAAAATATATTTTAATCATAGATGTATTTATGTTTGTGTTCTGTGGGTTTTTTATTATTCATAATCTGAAGGGCAATGTCCATCAGGTAGCTGAGAATTTGAAAGAACAGTTTTGGCAGCAATTAAACACCTAGAATCCAGATAATCCTCGAAGTTTTTTTCAGCTAAGTTGAACATTGTCTTTCTTTTCAGCATTGAAATCTCCACAGCATATTTATCCAATCCATAAGACTGCCTAGAAGCATGTCTCACAGCTGAGGACAGTTCTGAATTTATTTCACACTCAAGAATCATCCTTATTCATAAATGAGAAGTGATGCTCAAATCTGTATTTGCTGCACCCTTGGCATGCCAGGGACAAATCCCTTACCAGTCAGCTACGTCTTCCTTTAGAAACAGGTCAGTGAAAGGGTAGCAATGGAAAGCGTTGATAATGCTCAATTTCTAATAGTGAAGACCACAGTATTTAAAGGCAATATTGAATCATTTGCAAAGCAGTGTACAAACACATAAATTTCATCTTTTGGTGAAAGCCAGGTGCCTCTTTCACAAAAGGTCTCCCTTCTGCACTTTGAGCACGGTTACATTTCTTCAGCAAGTGATGCGGACAGCATTTGGGGCTATGGCACTCTCTCTAGAGAGGCTTTAAATCCCATACCTGGAAAATAACTAATTTCCTGAGCTCTGTAATACAAGCCTATCATCTAACAGGAAAAAAAATCCCTTCTTTTAAGACCTGTGGGTTTTTGAAAGCAAGTTTGAACATGGAAAGGATTTCAGGTTCTTGATATGGAATAGACAAAAATCTATAACACTCCCTTGCTCCACACTTTTCCAGTTGGCTGTCTCCAGTCAGAAAATTGCCAACAGCACTGGATTTGCTTAGCAGGTTATTTCAAAATCTGTTAGAGTGTGCCTAATATACTTGGCATTATTTTACAGAGAGCTTTAGCGCTTCACTCCAGACCTTCATGATGAGAACAAGATACTTCAAAGTTCAGCTCTTCTAGATCTGCTGTTTCTGCAACTTACTGTGCAAATTGCTTAAGATTACATGGTAAATATGAGGCTGAATTTGATATTTAAACTCTGATTCTCAAACCAGTCCTTTAACTGTAAGCTAGTTCTACCCGTGTAAAGATACAGATTGAAAAATACAAAGATGGAACTAGTCAGTTTTTGCTTTGAGCACAGGCAGAAAGCAATGATATCTTCAATGTAGCTATCACTCACATACCTAGAAATAACAGCATACAGAACAAAAGTCTTACAACACTGCAATGATTCTTTTTAATGATAAGTAAATAAAAATATCTCTAGTTTCATAAGCTGATACTGGGGACCAGGATTTAGCATGTAGAGCCCCCAGACGTCAGCTGGAAGACTTACAATAAAGGCTACTGACTGGTGAGATAGAACAATACTTCGTGCACTGTGGTGCAAGGAGCCCAATCAGCAATCTGTAAAGCCAGTTCTGTCATACCAAGGAGGCATCTGTCAATCTCCAAGCAGAGATATGCTACTCAGCAGTAGTCAGGCCACAATTCTGTCATGCATCCCAGAGCATTTCTTCAATTAGATGAACAACATAAGTCAGGCACAAGCACTGTACTAAGACCTGCATGGCTGCATCCTTGCTGCTGAGCTCGCTTCAGTGCTTGCTCTGACAGATGCAGAGCTCAACAGCTGAAGTGAGAGTCAGATGGGAGGTTCAGGAGGACAAAAGTCTTTTCACTTGCCTGCATTTGGTACGAGACAAGCTGGAAGAGCACACCTTGCACCTCTAGCCCACAAAACATGGTAGCTGGAGTACAAGTCGCTGTTCTTTCGTCTTCATAGCCAAGTCGAAGAGCCAAATACACGGTATCGGTGTGGCGGTGACCCAGTCTGCTTTCAGCTTCAGAGTTCATGAAATTCAGTGGAAGGATTATCCTTCAAATATTAGTGATGCTGAAAGTGAGGCTGAGAGTCAAGCCACTCCCTGAAGGTGCCACTCAAAGCACAGATCCTCCCCTGGTTCTGCCCCTTTCATGTTTATTCAAGTTAGGTCTGGAGAGTTCTGTAAGGTTCAGTTACCCATTGGTTGTTGAATTCTATCCCGCCTTTGTTGTTTCCCTGTTGGTTGCTAGTCGGTACGTGTTAGCCTCTGGTTGGTTTATCCTTATTCCCTGCCCTGTTTCTTTGTTGTATAAAACCTGTTGTCACCCCTGTTTCGCGCTCTTTGTTGGCACCCTTTCCAGTCCCCACGTTCCTCCATCCCGCTCGGCGGGGAATAAAGGATTGGGAAAACGCCTCAAAGAGTCTTTCCTTCCTTCTTTACCTGCGCATTGCGACCAACCGACAATTGCCTGCCTGCGCAGCTCCCTAAGGGTTGAGAGCTGAACGCTCCCCAGGGAGTTGCCACCCGACGCCAAGGACGGACCCCCTTGGCCAGCGGCCAAGGACACTCCGATCCAAGTCGCAGCTTGCCCACCGGGCCGCAAGAGGCAAGCGGCCGCGACATATTGGGTCAGGAGGGTCCATCAGTTTTGTACAGGAAGTGGGCGATGACCAGCCCGGCGGGCCGGCGAAGGACTTTACAGTGGCCGCGCCATTGGGAGGAATTCAGCTCTGGGCTCTTAAAAGAGCCTTTGTGTTGCCAGTGGGCGCCTTGACGCCGTGCCTGGGGACAGCTCTTAAAAGAGCTTAAGCAGCCTCCCGCGCACTCCTCTGTGTNGGGGAAATCAACCCAGTTTATTTCTTTATTTATTTTGAACCTGAAGGCAGGCTGGGTCACTGCAACATCGGGCAAGGAAGCAGGCAGTACACAAAGAAACACCTCCTCCAAGCCTGGGAGGCTGCAGAGAGGCCCCTTGCACTCCAAGACTGCAGAGTTTATTGAGTGAAAGGATTGCCACTAAGTTCCCAGGGAAGCAGAAATGGAAGTGAGTAAAAGTTTCCCTCCCCTAAGTCCTCCCACAAATTTTCCGACTCACAGGTCAGCCCCACGCCCATAGAGACACACCAGTGTGTTTTGCAGCTCCCTACCTCTACAGTATCCCTTTCTGGCAGGAAGAATGGAAACCACCTCTTCCTCTGACTATGGCAGCAAATTTTAATTTCACCACTCACTTTTCTGATGCAAGCTGTGATCAAGTACTTGTAAAACATTCTACTGCTGTACTTCACCATTTAAGTCACAGAGAAACTGAAAGCAAATTTGCTGAAAGAGATGGCAACCTGAAAGCATTTGGAGATTCACTGCTATTTTGAGGATACAAAAAAAATACATCAGTACATAACGAATTTTCCAAGATTTGGATCTACAGTTACTTAACAGCAAGAAGATGGTGTCTTTGCTTTAATGGGAGTTCATCTTTCAAATGTTACAAAAAAGGAAAGTGAATCTAATAGCCCAGTTGACCCTAAATTTAGGTCTGAACTTTGAAACCTACATTTAAAGATTTGCTTTTAGGCCCATTTACCTGAGTGTTGTTTTTCCTTTAAAACAAATTATAAACATGTGTACATGCACATCTCTGTACAGAATGTATATATCTATATAAATAGCTGCGTAGAGTGAGAGTCACTGAAAGTTTTGGGGCAGGGAGGGTTGCACACGGGTGTTTGTGCGTGCATGAAAGGCCCATGTTTGAAGTCCAGAGTTGGGAACAAATGATGGGCTGCAAAAGAATCCATGTCTGACTATTCCACCAGAGAACATCAGAGATCTGATTTGTGTTGATTATTTCTTCATTTTTCTCCTTGCCATACAGTAAAACTTTTTCACCTGTTCTCACCACCATCTCTGATCTTTGGATTTCACTGGTCATCTTGTTGGTTGACAGAAAGATGTGACAGCCCAACCTTCACAGGTTTCTTGGTCACTCTTGAAGTTCCATCCTTCAGATAGGATCTCTGGAAGAGTGTTCTTTGAAAAGATATCCAAAGAAGTTCAGCCTACTAGAGAACATTATTTAAGATGAAAACAGTCTTGAATATATTTCTCTCTGCTGCAGTACTCTTCACTAGATACGTGGCCAAAGCAAAGAACCGTCTTTTCTTTGCTGTTGTTTGAAATTTAAGGTGGAAGCAGTAGGCAGATAAAGGTAATCTCCAGCTTTCAGGGAACAGAAAAAAATGCTTTTAAGAAGCATTTCTTTAAGGGAAAGCATTTAAAAGTTTTTCATTATTCTATGTGCATAGTTGTTCTTTGGTTAAATATGTTTTTAAATTCATAGTTTTATGTTGTGTTTCTACCTGGATCAAAGATTAATAACTATCAGGATCTTGCTCTTATATCACTTAGGACTCTGCATACATATAGAGAGATAGAAAGTTCAATTCTTAAGATGATGCTTTCTTCTTAGCATTAGGGTATCAGAGTCTCTCATCTGTATGGGCACAGCATTCTCCCTATTAATTAACATGGTTAAGGATGACTTGTCAAGGTGGTTACAAGCTCCCTATCTCATTACTTAGCAGCCCCATTCTCTAAAGAATAATAATTATCTCCTATTTACTATACACTTTACAACTATTGAATGTGGCTTTCAAAAAGACATTTAAAAAGAGCATTATTTTCAACTTATGACTTGCAAATAAATGATCAAATATTCTGGAACTGCTTAACGTGTTGAAGTAAAAAAAACCAAAGTATTGTCAGGTCTGATGTGGAATGGAGTAACTTAGCATGTCATCAGCAAATCATGTGGAATTGGTTGATATTCAGTACAATTACGCTCCTGCCAAGATCAAGGTAAATTTTATAAGTTCCTTTTCTGCAAGGCAACCACCTTTCTTATGAGCTCCTGATATTTTATTCCCTGCAGTCTGCCTTTAAGAGTACTATGTAAACAGTCCTTTTTGTTGTTGTTGTTGTTGTTGGGTTTGATTTTTGGTTTTTTTGTTCCCACTAAGTCAAATCCAAACTCATTCTCTTTTGTTGACATACAGTATTTGAGTAGGAAAGTATGGAAATGGTATAAATTATATCCAACATTTGACTTACACATTTAGCCCCACAGACTTTCTTATGGGTGCAAATGGCAGTGAAGCAGAAAGGAGGGTAGTGGTTAATGGCTGAAAGCCCAGATGGAGATTAGTGAGTCTCTCAGGGGTTCATGTAGGGAACACATACTCTGTAATATCTTGATTGATGAGCTAGACAGCAGGACTGAGTGCACACTCAGGAAGTTTGCAGAAGATACCAAGCTGAGTAGTGTGGTTGACCTGTCTCAGAGGTCAGCTGTCATCCAGAGGGACCTGGAAAAGCTTGAGACTTAGGTCCACGAGAATCTCATGAGGTTTAACAAGACCAAGTGCAAGGTGCTGCACCTGGGTCAGGGCAACCCCCAGTACCAGCACAGGCTGGGGATGAACAGATGGAGAGCAGCCCTGTGAGAAGGCCTTGGGGGTGCTGGTGGGTGAGAGGCTGGACATGACCCAGCCATGGGCACTCCCAGCCCAGAAAGCCAAACGTGTCCTGGGCTGCATCCAAAGGAGTGTCACAAGGGAGATGATTCTCCTCCTCTGCTCCACTCTGGTGAGATCTCAACTGGAGTGTTGTATCCAGCTCTGGTGCCCTCAACATAAGGTAGGACCTGAACTTCTTGGAGTAAGTCCAGAGGAGGCCATGAAGAGGATTTGAGGGGGAGCCTGGAGAAGAGGATTCTCTGGGGAGATGTTACAGCAGCCTTTCAGTACCTAAAGGAGGCCTATAAGAAAAATGGGGACAGACACTGCGGTAGTCTGTAGCAATACAACGAAGGGTAAGTGGTTTTAAAGCGTTAGATCAGTGGATTCACCCTAGAGATAAGGGAGAATTTTTTATTATGTGTGGAGTAAAACACTGGAATAGGCTGCCCAGTGAGATGGTAGATTCTCATCCTTGGAAACATTGAAGGTCAAATTGTACAGGGCTCTGAGCAACTTGGTCTGGTTTAAAACTTCCCTGCTCATTGTAGGGGAGGTTGGTCTAAATGACCTTTAAAGGTCCTTTCCAACCCAAACTATTCTAGCATTCCATAATTCTATGACAGTGCCTGAAAAACTCAGTTTCTGATATTAACTGTATTCTCCTGTACTTTATTTGCACCCAGACAGAACCACCACTGTCTATTCAAAAATATATTTAAGCATTCACTTTGGGCAGAACTCATGCAAGTGTTCCTCACATCACACCATGTCTCTGAAACTGGCTAATTTCTACACATAAAGGCATGATACACGTTACTCTGGTTGACATAACATGATAGTTTTTTTTTTTGTCACAAGAGCAAGCAAGTTCTTGGTGAAGATTCCAATTACAAATGTCACCGTTACCCTATTTTACTCTCCAAATAAGAATTGAAGTGAAAAGTATTTCCCTTAATCTTTCTGGAAACGTTTTGCTTCTAAAGATGAAAGTTTAACAAGATCCTTGTTGTCTGAAAAAAACCCCAGCATTAGAATAAAACAAATTAGGTAGTTCTAGCTCTATGTAATTATGACCTCCATTTTGCTCTAAAACTTCACGTCTGTAGACCACTAGCCAAATAAAGCAGAAGCAATTAACTTATGAAAAGTTACTTTTACATCTTTTGGCCAGAAAGATGTATCAGGTAAAATTGACAAGGTCACATTTCAATTATTTTCTGCTCTCATCCCTGATTAGGACTCTGGAATGAGCTCTCTGACTCTGAAACAGCTCTTGGCACTGTAACTAGGAGGTTCTTCCTGTGCCCTTCCTTGCAGCAGTCTGCTTGCATTATCCGCTTCTTCTCACAAACTGAATGCCAAGCCTCCAAAAGACCTTCATCCATCAATGTCCTTGCTTTCTAGGTTTCACAATCTCCTGAAGTTAAGGAAAATATTCTCTGCAGGTACTGAGGGTAGGTCACTAGCTCTGCAGGAGCAAGAATGTAAGCAGAAATTAGTTTTTCTGCTAGAAAGAGGTCTGCAAGAGGGAAGTTTTATTCTTTTATACTTTCCTCATGTATTATATGTGTGGATTTCTAAACATTTTTTCAGTAAAATCTTTCCTAGAGATCACTTCACATGCAGAGATGCAGGAGTAGAAAAAACTTGAATGCACAATAGGTTCTGAGTTAGAGCATAGTAATTTGAAGTTAGTGATCCTTTTCCTGTAACACCTCTGAATAGGAAATTGCTGGCTACAGACATCCCTTTAACAGAATAGAGATTATTTTCAGAGCCAATTTGCAGTTCCATGGACCTCATTGATTCAACATTTTTGAGATTATTGCTGAGTATGTTTCAGGTCTTCCACAAAATACTGGTTACTCATTTGGCCATATATATGCATACACACAGACACGTGCACACGCACACAGACACAGACACACACACAGACACACACAGAGACACACACAAAATTTAATACCTATCCAACTTAAATTGCCAGTTCAGGATATATTTTCATTGTTGACAATGATTTCCTTAGTAATGCTTCATCATTGAATGATACAAAGGGAGATTTATAACATCTTTGGGTGTTTTTTATTTTACTGTTTGATTGTAATAAGATGAATTAAACTAAATCTTCACAAGTATCCAGAAACATCTTCCTTGTGTGTCCTAGTTCTTCAGGGGAAATTTCAACAACCCTGGACCTGGATTCATAACATGACATGAATACTGACAGAAGCCTTGGCTGCATTGACCAAGGGATATGAAGAGGACATACAGAAAAATTATGACCTTGAATTTATGGGGAGCACCTTGTTCACATTAGATGAGATGCTGTGAGAGCCTGCCCTGAAGTTAATTTCTGAAGGGACCACGAACAGGTGGTTTATTTTAAAGACCAGCTCTTCAAAATAAAAAGAGCACAGTAGTGGTCCTTTTTGATGACCTGTATTTCTTATGTTTCTTACAGTTCACCTTTATTTTAAGGAAGTAGTGGTCTCGTGTCTCTAACTTCAAATGAAAGTTTTATTACATGAGATATACATTATCAATCTAAAGCAGTTTAAAAGTACTACTTACTATTATTACATTGTGAGAATTAAAAGGCAATGTTAGCACAGACTTTGTCATTGCATTAAGATTCTGTTATTCTCCATTAGAAATCAAACGTAAGTTTGCCTTTTCCCGGGTGTGCTATGTGTCAGTTCCAGAAATTGCAGAGATGGGATTCTTGCCGAATTCAAAACAACCCCAACATGCAACACAGACTGCTTATGTGGTCCCCCTCAGTTCTGATGGGTAAATAGGCCCACCCCATCTACGTCTGCAAAAATGTTAATAATCTAATAATAAGCTGAACTGAAATTGAGAAGTTCTGTTATTGTGAAGTACACCAAGACCATTTATAAACAAACACTTCAACCTGCCAAAACCTGAAGGGGAAAAATAATTCTAGACAAAGACCAAAGACAGCAACTCAAATGAAATTATGTCTCCAGAATACTGAAAAGGAGAAAAAAATTCTTTATGATGAAAGAAACATCCACCCTACACTTTTCTTAGTGAAGCTGTATACTGAGATGCTTAATCTGATTTATAATCCCACTTTTTGCACAAAATGGTGGCAAAGAAGCCTAGACATAGAGGCATGTTTATCTTTTAAAAAAGACAAACCAATCCAAAAGAATAACACCAAAACCCAAAAAAGCCAGAAACTCTTCTGCAAAGAATTATTTTTAGAAAAATCTGACCATAACAGTTCTACTTTCAGTGTTTGTGCCATCTATCTGCCTCTTGTCTTCTTTTCCCTTTCAGAGACTTGCTGTTATTGATGATTTGGTGTATTATTCTTTATTGTTTAAAAATCAAAATAATTCAAGCACTGAAGTCTAAAGCTGCATGAAATATGACTGCTTCAAACCCCCGAGGTTACAATATCATGAGAGATTCATCTGAAAACAAAGACCAGAAAATATTAGAACTTGCCCCTGGATAAAGTAACATTTGCTACCAATTAGTGGACTTTGTTTGAAATGTTTGCATAATTTTACGTACAAGCCAAAGTGGGGGTTCCTATAAGATGATGCAAGAGGACTGTTTTTCCCTTCTAGGGCAATTAGTATCCTGCTATAAAGGCTTAGAGCTATCTTCAGCAAAACAGCTAAGTCTCTTGTTGCTTCCCAAAAAGATGTGGAGGGACAGCAACCCCACAGGTTTGTCTTTTTTGGGGGGCTTCCGCATGTATTCATAGAGAGACTATGCCATTTCCAGTGCTGTACAATCTTACTTTTTGCTGCCATCTGGCTGCTTACTGTTCTGTGATTTTGTCAAGTCAGATAGATACAAAAGTATGCAGAAGAAAACAAAGAGCAAGTTGGAATCCTCCTGACATGGTAAATATAGATATTGGTATAATTACTTGCTTCCCTACAAAGAATGAAACTGGAAATGCACTAGGTCGTATTTCCAGACCCAAAAGTCCATTACGTTGGCATGGAGGTACCAGTAGGATCTTAGGCGATGTTATGGCTGAGCCAAAGAAGAAAAATCCTTATACAGAGTCAAGTGTCTGTCAAAAAAAGTAGCTGAGACTTCAGAGAAGAAGACAAATCATATCAGAATCATAGACTTGTCTAGATTGGAGAAGACCTTTAAGCTCATCAACTCCAACCATTAACCCAGCTCTGCCAAGTCCCTCACTAAACCGTGTCCCTAGATGCTACATCTGCACATCTTTTAAATTGCTCTAGGAGTGGTGACAGAAGCACTTCCCCGGGCAGCCTTTTCTGGTGCTTAGATACATTCAGGTGTTTTACATAAAAATTGTAACCTTATCCATCCCTTTTTCTGCCTTGCTTATGGCACAATGTAGCAAATGCAAATGGGAGAAAGCATATGGAAACTGCATATAAAGATAGAAAAAGTAGTAAAAACATTATATCACATAGATTTTTTTTTAAAGCAAATCCTTTACCATCTCATGCAAAACAATTTGTATGGATTCTCAGTTCCCAAGTGTTGTAGAACCAATAACAACTACTCTTTCCTAATTTGCTCTGCTCTTCCCACCATTACAGCTTTTTTTTCTTATTCTTATTAAGTATTAAATATAGAAAGAAAAAAGGCATACTGCTTGTTAAACTCTGGCAACCCTAGGCATCTTCTTCATATTTCCTGCCATAATATTCTGAAGTTTGTCAGGCTGAGCCAGGATTAGCTGCTCACTGATACACTTCAGTGCTTTTTTGACATGAGACATTACAGCAATCTCTTCAAGCTGTTAAGAGGGATTGTGCTAACCCTTAGTATTATGCCATTACATTTAGCCATGTCATTATTCTATTCATAATATTATGATAAGTTACTACAAATGGAATTCCAAACAAAAATATAATAGGTTTATTTTTTCCCCTTAGCTTTCTGTCCATCCCATATATCCATACACCAAAATATCTGCTTTACAGAAGACAGCAGGTTTGATTTTATCCAGACCCCATTTCACCTGAACTGCTGCTATGACTAAAGCAGTTTTTATTCTCATCCTACCCTGCCAAAATGCCAGTGACAAGATTTGCTACTGCCTGAGGTCTGTGCCTGAGCTAAAGCTCTTGATCCATGGAAATTAAACTAGCAAAAAGGAGAACATATTTAAACCAATCTGGTAAACACAGAGGTTAGCAGGGGTTGTGGTGTATTCCCAGACAGTGGCCTGAGGAGGGGGTTGAAGGAGTCGAGGTATTCCTAACCCAAGTGCTCTAGAGGGCTGCACCCTGTGCCCAGCTGCACAAGCAAGCCAGGGCCGCTGGGTGGGAGGTGGCACTTTACCATAAGCAATAGGGCAGGTTTTAAGAAAACAGTGACTCAGATCACAGCACCCTGTGACTCCCCCTAAAGTCGTCTGCAGGCTTGCAGGCACAACTAATTCCGCCACAAACTGAGTGGTGATAGAGCTTACCAAGAGGGAGGTCAGAGGAGAGAGAGCTAATTGTTTTCAGTGCTACTGTACTCCTTCAAGAGCTAGTCATATTTGCCACTTCCAAGCTACTGAAATTCACATTTAAAAGAGTGTATAGCCTAAGTGTTGTTGTGTTGACAAGCAGCAAATAAATACAATATTAAAATCTCTTTTCAAGCAGCCTACAATACATATCGCCTCAAGTTAAAACAGGAAATAACCTCAGCGTTTAAATATAGTGACTAGCAGCTGCCACAACCTGATATGTATCTAATTTTGTCATTGCAGGCTGTACATACACTGGTACTTTTTGCATCCTAACAATCTAATTTTATAGAATGGCAGCTGAGAATAGATTTTCAGGATGGTGTATATAAAACTGCATGTCTAATTTGTATGCAAAATTTTCACGGAAGCCTGTACAAGTATAGTAAATAGGCACACAAATTTGAGTATAACTATACACTTATGTAATTCTGGCAAGGAGAGTGTCATAATTATATAAATATTTTTGTAAGAATCACTATTGTTGCAAGAAACACAACATGAAATATGTAAGAAACTGTCTTCTTTATTTTTTTCCTCCATGATCAAGTGGCTTTTTTCATACTCCCAGCTATCAGGATGAAAACACTCTCTTTGCTCAAAACAGGTTGCTTATTCAATGTATTCAGTTTTCTATATATGTTGTGTGCATATGCAATTCAAAAATTTCTTTTTCTGAAAAGTGAGTTATACATTCTAAACTTATTAGGACCAGTCAGGAAATATTCTGCATAACCCCTGATGATTCTTACAGATTTCAAAACAGAGAAAAATTATTAAGAATAACACTGCTTTATTTGAATCAAAATGTTTTGCCAATACTAAGGTTCATATACATGTTGGTATAAGCCATCAAATCAATTTAAAAGCTCATGTTGTCCATTTTTTTCTTTTCAGAACTTTGTTGTCTTAAGAATGAATTCAAAAGTTTCTAAAATTTCAATTTCTATTTTTATAAAATAAACTCAACTGTACCAATAAAAATGCTTACATCTAGCTTCCACTTTCCATCTTTCATATTTTAATGTGATTTAATGTGTTTTAATGACTAAGTTAGGATAGATACAGATGCTAAGAATATGAGATAGCCAGATATAAATATCTTTCAGTCTCTCTTGCATGCAGCATTGTGTGAAAATGTTCCTTTAGCTTCTAATCTTCAGACATTATTTCAAATCAGTCCATTCTCATCATTCGTTTTTTCAAATCTGAATAAAGTAGTCAATTTGGCTTTAAAAATAACCTAAACACCTGAATAGAAAGAGCTTGAAAAATTGTGATTTTAAATCTTTAATCCTAGAAAAGAAATGGGGGGCTGTTGTTTCTTGGGTTTGTTTTCTTTCTTCCTTCATTTCAGGGTGATGGAACGAATGAAAATGCAAGCTATACCAAATATCTTTCAAAAAAACAAAAAGATTTTCCTTTCATCTGACCCCAAACAAAATACACTGTGTAAAACTAAAGAGCCAGAAACTAAAATGAAGAACAGAGCTTCGTGTTTCTATGCACCATTTTAGGGTTTTTACCCCTGGTTGAAAAGAATTGTCCTGGAATTTAATTTTTACCCTCCATTGTCAATTCAATGGGTGTTTCATATGCAAGCCAGAAGAGTACCTTCCAGTATACACACAAAGCAGGAGACACAGATTCAGTTCCTCTCCCTGCTGCTTAATAAAGGTCATACATCCTCATAAAAGTGTCAGGCTGTAGGGTATTGTGCACAGGACAGAGAAGGAGCCTGGTAGTCTAAACAATTGGACCAAAGCAGAGAGCATATTTAAGAAATTGCCCTACAGCATTCCAATTGCACTGGGTAATTAGAGCATGAATTTGAAGATGTCCTATTTTATTTCACACTTTTAAAACATTAGATTCTTCCTCATGACTTAGCCTGGTATATTAAATGCTGCACCTCATCACCATTATTAGCCATGACTAAAACATTGGAAGATGAAGTGGAACTTCGTGTGTGGACTGAGTTACTGTAGGTCACAGTTTCAAACCTCTGTACTGGCTCTGGCTGGAATAAAGTTATGACATTAATTTTATTCCGAGCAGTCCATATAATGCTGTGTTTTGTATTTGTGGCTTAAACAATGTTGGTAACACGGCAGTGTTTTGCTTGTCCCTGTAAAGAGCTCTCAAACTGCCAAATCTGTCTCTCCTCGCTTGCTACAAAAGTCAAGAGTCTGGGGGTGGACAAGAGGCTGTGAGTGAACACAGCCAACCCCACGTGACTAAGAATATATTCCACACCATTTGACATTGTGCTCATCAGTAAAATCTGAGGAAAGGGAGGAGAAAGGCACAACATTCAAAGGTACAGTATCTATCTTCCCAAGTAATAGTTGCATGTGATGAGGCCCTGCTTTCCAAGACATGGCTGGACATCTGGCCAATGCTGGGAAATGGTGGATGAATTTATCTTTTTCCTTTGGTTGCATATGCAGCATTTACTTTTCTTATTTATCTGTCATTCTCTTGTTTCATGAGATTTTCCACCTTTTTTCTATTTTTTCTCTCCATCTTCTAGGAAAAGGGAGTGAGGAGGAGGCTGGGTGGGTGTCTGGATGCTCTCTGGAGCCAACCCACCAGAGTACCAGGACCAGGCTGTGCTCATGTGTAGTTATTCCAGACATCTTAAGATGCCGAAATGTACTCCAGTTAACTTTAAGTATGGATTTAATGACCTTAGAATTCAGGAGCAGGATGAAGTTTTTGACATTCTTTATTTTGGACCTGAGATACAGTTTAAACATCAAATTGCAACACTCAGAACTCACACTTCTTTTTGGAGCTAGTTTTAGCAGGGTGATTCTTGCACATTTGTCCTACAAGGTACAAGCCCCAGGGCATTTAACAGTGAAAGAGAGGACAGAACCACAGTGAGGGTGGTGAAACATTGGAACAGGCTGCTTAGAGAGGTGGTAGAACCCCCATCACTGCAAACATTGGAGCTTAGGTTGGACAGGGCTCTGAGCAATCAGATCTAGTTGAAGTTGTCCCTAATCATTGCAGGGGGGCTGACCTTTAGAGGTTCCTTCTAACCCAAACCACTGTATGATTCTGCAAGGTCAGCCTTGTGTTTTGGATGACTACGCAGGGCCTATGGAAAAGGATGAGATAGCCAAGCTTTGCTCAGCTTTCCTTCAACTGAGGTGGAAGGATTCTGTTCTGATTTGTATTTGCACAAAATATAATAGCCGCTGATTTGAAACATTGATGGGGGGGTGGAAACTTGTTAGAGTCAGTTATTCAAGCTGATAAAAAAGAAAAAACATTATGATAAAAAGAACAAAGCTAGAGGTGACACAGAAAGAGAAGCCTTGTAAAAAGAAAGGCAGCTTGTTTTATTCTGTTTCATTTCCCCCTGTTTACATATTTTCTCCCCTAAGTTCACTCTTTTTACTCTTAGCTTTGAGCTAATTTTCCCAAAAACTCAATCATGTTTAGTTTTGTTGTTTTTGTTTTTTGTTTTTTTTTTAACTGGCAGATTCCACTCACTTGGCACTGTTTTTTGGTTGCATCCTATCATCAGAATCTGTATAAGTTACCTCTCTGTGTGCTTTCTCATGGTCTTAATTTTTTGATTTTTTAAATATCTATTCTTTTCCTTTTATATGATGCAGTTATATCTTGCAAAGCATTTTATAGTCCTTGGGGTGGTCAAGATTAACTACAGTGCAAGGGCTCTGTGTCTCTTTCACATACAATTTTTATTTGCTTCCTTGGTGAGAAAATGTACCACCATTCCAGGTTGAGTACTGCAAGAACGCAATCTGTGTTCCTGGAGCCCAACACATTTTTGTCAATTATTGGTATAAAAGGGCTGTATCATATTACCGTTTATAGGTATGCAATTTACAGCTCTCAGAAGTAATTAAGTAATGACAGATCATACATGTCTACCCTCATACTTGTCCAAAGGTTAAGTGACTTTCATGATGCAATTGTGCCATCGTTTTCCTTTATTTTGATTGTATCTCTGAACTATCTCCATGTTCCATCTTGGTAACATACGACCCTGCATATAGGAGTACTGTACTGATCATTACAAATACATATGTAAGCAGCAGAATTTTCTTTAATTATTTAATTAAAAAGTAAAATCTTCTTCTTAATAGACTCTGTCTATTATAAGCAACTAGTCTTGTTCATGTCTTTCTACAGGTAACTAATTTAGTACCATAATAGATTTCAATCTGCTGCTTTTTCAGTTTTCAATCAAAGGTGATAGAAAACTAAACCTTGAGATATACATTTGAATAAGCTCTCTTTATCTTAACATGCATATATGTGTTAGTTTTTTCTTTCATGTTTGCTCAATCATATCCTATAATGAAGGCATGCAGACCCCAGAAAGATTCAAGTGCAGCATTGTGTAAGTCATTGAAAGGTCAAGTGGAACTTTTTCCTCCTCTTCAGAAAACAGCAGTCTGGGAAGTTTATGTCAAAAAGCTTTTAAGATTTTCTAGTTTACGTGGTTATCGCATGTTGTTATGCTGTAAGAGTGGGGCCTGTGTACCATGTGAAGTGACAGCTGCTGTGTAAACTGTAACTGTTGTTTTTCAGTAACTAGGGTTGTTTTTTTTAACTCCAGCACTCCTTAAAACTCTCACATATCAAACCAAATTTAATTTTAAATACTTAAGAAATGTAAATTTTGTAAGCTTTTTGGAACAATAAATTTGGAAATTTTCTCCCCTCTATATAGACAACTAAAATTTTTAACTACCAGAAATGAAAATAGTGATTTTTTTTTTCTTAATTGTATGTTTTCGCTCTAAATACTCTGTATGAAATTTTTCCCTCACAAAATATACTTCTACAAAATTTATGGAGAAAGTTAAAGTTTCACATAATTTTAGTTGAAATCTATTTTGATTTTACCTATATTTTTCCAAGTCTCATTATTTTATATTGCTTTGTGTATGGCAATATTTTTTTCCTATTTGTAGGAGGGAAGTTATATGCTTTAATTTTTTTTTTTTACTTTATTTTTTCAGAGATTTATAACTATTATTTGAAATAAGTACCTCCTTTTGTGCTTAATTTCTACTTGCTGTAAGAAAAAGCATAGAAGAGGTGTGGCATATCCCAGTTCTGATCTGGGAATTGGCCCCAAATGGAAATTGGCTATGAGGATTTGTCTATTGGCAGGGAAACTTCTCAGCTGTATCTGAAAACTGGTGCATTGTTTTTTGTGGGAAAATTATTCCTAGGTAAGGGTTAACTAGCTTTACAGACATGTCCCGGTTATCTAAGTGGAAAAATGAAAATGTATAGATCCTTTGGATCCTCCTGTTGATACCCAAATTCTTGCTGGTCTACTGCTCACTCAGTGCTAATTCGGTAACAAAACTGTCTGCATATACGTTAATAAATGGATTCATATCCATACTCTACTCAGTAACACTCAGTGAAAACTAAATAAAGCAAATTAGTGCATTAAATTAAATTAAAATCAGGTTTTTATAGATACCAAGCACTAAGATAGTGTTTACACTAAAATATTGTGTAGTATGTTTATGTACTTTTGTAATATATGCATACAATATCTAGGGCAAAACTCTGGCTTGGTTTGCATGTCATACTTTTTATGATAGTATTATTTGTCAACATCCATATGTTGAAGAAAAACTCATCTATGAGCATATAATGTTTTATCAGCACATGCCAGCTTTAGACCAGCTCTAAGAATATACCACAATCATGCTGGAGTTAGGAAAATGCCCTTCTATCTGATTTCATAGCTGGTTATCGAGACACTGTATTATTTAGATCCTAATACAGTAAATTCTTCCTATCTGTCTTATGTTATATAATTCTTTTGCTTTCACAATCCTAATACTAAATTTCTTCCCCGCCTTTCCACCCAGCCACAGCTGCTACTACACTGCCCTCATTGTCTAATTTATCAGCATAAACTGCAGAACAAGTAAATATGCAGGGAATTATAGCTATCCCAAACTTTAAGTCAGCTTTACATTTCCAGGAAATAAAGGTTTTGCACATTTTGTGTCGTTTTGAATAGAAGAACAGTTACCACCATCTTGGGTAACACACTGAGAATTTAACTGAAAAGCTGTAGAGCTAAAATGACAAGCTGCTACAGCTGATAATCTTCCACTACTCAAGATGTCTCATACTATCCATCAACAGGACAAAGATAAGATGGAGTGTGTAATCAAAAAGATAGGAAATACTGAGTTTCATCATGTTATGGGAGAAATTGGAGCAAATACTCCACAGTCCAAGCCATTTAGTCTTGTAATGGGTTAAACAATTTTCAGTACTTAGACATCATAAAAATTTCATGTCTGGCAACATATTCTTTGTGGTATGCTTGTCCAAGTGACATTTTAAAAACATTTTCAGCACTGTGGTGTCAAATCTGTGTTATGTACGTTTCCCTTTTATTCCCTATGTCCATTGAGAATGTAAACTTTTTAGATGTTTCCAGAAAGCGCCTGAACAATGAACAATGTTTGGAATGTAATTATGTTTGTGACTTGGTCTCAGTGGAAAATCAGTTGTAATGGCTTTTAAACAAAAAAAAACCCTTCTAAAACTGGGAAGGAACATGCGTGTGGGAGCAAATGATCTACCAAGTTCTTATTGGAAATGAAAACAGCAAGCCATTTTATTTCTGTATTTTAAGTTTTCTGGGACTGTACTGATATGCACAGCCACGAGAAGAGCTAAAACTATTTGTGACTGGATTATGCTTGCAGCCTGAAAATGAATATATATGGTAAAGCTGAAGAAAGAGGAAGGCACGAGGTACTTTCTCACGGTCTATCTCTTGCTAAACAGAAACATACCCTATCAACCTCTAACCAAAGGACCATAGGAAAAGTTCACACTTCTGAGAGGTAAAGAAGTTGAACAGCAGATAAGAAGAAGGCAGAACTACACGCCTTCAGTTTCCTTACTCTCAATTTCCACACTGACTAAGATAAATTACTAGGAACAAAAGATAAAGCAGGCTACCCTGGAGGTCACTGATACAGCAGTAACAAATACTGCACTGGGAGCTCAAGACTAGATGAACTGATTACTGCTCTAGGATAAAATAATCCTAAATTAGAAGGGGACAAATTCTCATCTGAGGACAGTTATCTCAGTAAAAAAAGTGGATATCAGTATTTGTTTATCAATTACTTTCTGGACCTGGAAGATGATATATTCTGTTCATGTATCTAAGATCTGATGCAGCCTGAAGCTGTAGGTTTCACTTGGCCAAACCATCATGTTTTGGAGGATGTCTCCAGTTTAACGCCTTCAGTTCATGCAGATGTACCTTGCCTAGCTGTGATGCACACTGTTCAGCACAGAACACGAAAAATTCTGCCTCAAAATATGGGTAAAAATCCTGGATATGAGGTCGCCCAGAGCTACAGGGAAAAAATTTAGTTAGCAATAACCAAACTAGTTCAGAGTTCTCTGGGGCAAACCGGTAGTCACTGAACATAAAGGTACCTGAGGTTCGGCAATATTGACAGAGAAGTGGTGTATTACTGGGGAGTTGCAAAGTTAGCCTGCACTTTGAACATGCTCGCAAATGCTAAATGTTGTTATGATTCTCCCACAGGCCTAATGAGGTCTGAGGAATGATCAGCTTTCTCTGACAAAATGAAGTCTTGCATTGCCCTCATCGTAAGTCAGCATGTAAGTTACAAAGACACACTTTGGGAGCTGATGTTCAAAGATACAGAAAAATTCCTTTAAAATTACCCCTCTTTCATCCAAACAGCACTTTTTATCTATTTTTGTTTTGTAACATAGCCTCACCTTTCAAGAAATTTTCTTTATTCATCCCGCACTAATTCAACAGTTAAAAAACATCTCTGAAAGCTCTTCCACCTGAAGGTTTGCTCCTCTAATGTAACTTGCACCAACTATCATCACAATGATTCCTCTAGGACTGTAACACATTAAAAAAAGAAAGAAAAAGAATCTACTGTCAAAAACAGCTAGCTCTCACATCTTGAACATTTGATGACGTTTCCGTGAGAGAATGCAAGTTCCTGCTGTGAAATCAAAAGTACAGCTGTACATTTCACAGATACAACAAGACACCAGGATCTAGAGACAGTGCCATGTTACCATCCTGAACATCACAGCAAGGCTGGTGCTCTCCAGAATATTTTTTCCATAAGATGTTCCAAAAAAAACCCCCAAAAAACCCCAAAACCACAGCTCTCCAAGAATGTGTAAGAGCATGTTAGAACTGACTTTCTTTCTTTATTGAACTAGTCTGTGTAGCTTTCCAGTACTCAAACAAAACAGGTAGTCTGCATTTTAAAGTCCACTGTCTTTAACCTCGTCCCTCATTTATACTGAATAACCTGATGGGCTCTAAATGAACGTGGCAACATTTTATGCACTAAAGTAGGAGTCTGGGGAATATATTCTGTTGTTTGTACAAGAATTGAACGAAACAAATGGAACTGTTTATGCTGCACTTTTCTTTAGGCTGTAAGAGGTTCGTAACATGAGTCTTAACACAGCCTCCATAATTAATGAGACTAGAACTGTCTTTTGATAGTGCCCTTTTGACATAACAACATTTTAATTGGAAACCAACAAAAAGACCAGACCAGAATCACCTAGTTAGTGAAGCTGTACAAGGTACAAATTGACTAAGTCCTAATTTTCTGTCGAACAGGCCTAATTTATATCCAGCTTAGATTTGGGGTCTAATGCATGTTTATGACTCTGCTATGTCATAATAGAAACATTTTTTGTAAACTATGGCAGATGCACACTTTTCCTTAAATATATGATGACAACAAACATTTCATTTTCTTCCAACTTATCAATAACTTTTCAACATACCTTGTGGTTAAATGCAGAACAAAATAAGGGTATGAACTACTACAAACAACAACAGAATAGAGAAAAGACACTTTGTAATTTCTTTCTCAATCTGAGAAAGTTATGGAGCTGCAGATTTATATCACTAAATGTGATAATTAGGCCGGAATTGAAACGTGATTTTAGAAAGAATTATTGTTCTATGAAGATAAAACTATGGTTTTACTGTCTCCAAAAGCCTTTAATATACTCTCCACCAACAGTTTTCAAAGTTCGCAACCAGAGTAAAAGATCAAAACCAGATCTACACAGAAAAGCTCACAGGTATAAAACCTTATGCTGCTTCTCTTGGAATGCTGCACCAAGACAATTATATTCAAGGTAGTCTTTAAGGAAATCTGGGGGGAGTTATCCTAGAGGTTCTTTGAGATTAAAAATAACATAATTTTTCGATACACAGGGCCTTTGTGAACATCCATACTTCTTCGAATATTTAAATGTCTGGTATTTTAAATTGAGACTCAACAGGTTGTTCATGATTGAACAAAAGACCTGATCCTTTGTGCAGAACTAGATGACTTTCTAAATATACAATTGCCAATGGGGAGAAAAAGGTGGGTTTTTTCCAAATTATCCCCTGCATAAATGTCATATTTTATTATTTTATTTTAAAATATATATTTATTTCTCCTAGCAGAAGCCAGGCCTGCAGCTTAAAATCACGCAGACAGCTGTGAAGTAAGCTGTTATTTAGGATTCTGGCAATGCAACTAATCCACAAACTAAAATTGCAGTTTGACTCAAAATAAATCCAACACTAAGTACCTCCTACATATGAACGTGTCCCTATCCCACCTCTCAGATGTTTTACATTCCTAACCTTTTTTCAAGTTACCTATCAAATTCTCCATGCCCTGTTGCAAATTAACTTATTAGAGGACAGTTACCTTTTAAATTAGAAGTGCCACAATTTTACAGGAATATAATTTTCTTTTCTTGCAAGAGACTTTATACATATGGCATGGACATAGGCTGTCCAAGAATTTCAATGATACAGAACTTAAGAGATGTGAGTAGCATACCAGTGAAGAATATTTAGCTATGACAAGATGTGGTATGAATTTGCCAAGGAAACAAACATTTACTTTTGCCTTTTCTATATTTATCATCTGCACTGCTAAGGGCAAAATAAGCATTATTATTATTATGTTATAGTAGTTACCTGAATGAAAAGAACTGTCACACTAACATTGTGACTCCAACATCATTCAAGGCTTACTTACTAGTCAAGGAAAGTCTACTTTAATACAAATTTTAATGACAGATGATCAGTACGAGTGACTTAAGATACCTCTTTTCTGACTTGAAAAGCATTAATAATGGCACTTGATTTGTAATTCTTTTTTGAAAGGCACCCAGTAAAGTGATGCTAAATAGTGAATAAATCAAAATTAAATACTGCCAAATTCAGTATCTGGAATAGGCGGAGTAAAGTTCTTGAACCAATATTCATTTATCTGGATGAAGACAGCAGGCAGAGACAGCACCTCTAGGCATTATCCCCACTAGGACTGTCACAGCAGACATTGCTGCCTCTTAAACTTACGGTTCACGACATGCTTAAAAAAATGTGGAAATCCTGTCAGTTTTTCATTAATCTGTACACCCTGCATGTAGCTCAATGCCATATTCATTACTAATGCACGTGTGCTGCTCATGGAGCCTCACAGAATTCTACACTACAAAGAGGAGGCAAAAACATGCATGAGGCAAACCCTCTTCATGTACAAAAACAAATTGGAGGTCACAGCTTCAAAGCCTTCACATCAGTTCAAAAAGGGATTCAACAAGCTCAGTCTCTCCTGAAATTTTCAGAAGTAACAAAAACATTTTGGACCATATATGTAATTCTAAAACTGATGTAAAACAAAGTGATGAACACTTTCTATTCGAAGTTGCAAGTAAGGCTTTGTATTCAAACTGATTCCAAAACCAAGGTGTGATTCCATATCAATTTAGGCACCTTACAAGGAACATTTGAGCACCGAAGCAGGAGGAACTGCCACTGTCCTAGTTTTAGAAGGCAGTGCTTTGTTTTTATATTTGCCTTTTTCCACTTACACCTTTTACTCGGATGGTTGAAAACTCCTCCTGTTTCTCTGGCTTCTATAAATATTGCCTTCAGATTCCATTCCCTCCTTTAAGTTGAAGAAGTTTTCAGGCTATTCAGGAAATTCTCTCTCAAATAGTTCTGTTAAGATTCTCTATTTCTCTTACATAGTCTACCCCAGATCAAATATATTCATTTATACAGATGAAAGTCCTGGTTTCTAGATCTTCTCATGTTCTCTGTCTAGAATCAAGGCTAGCCCAACATGGTATATGAAGGGATAAACCGAGTTTGCTCCTCATGGCTTTCAATGTCAGTATCTGAAGGTAGGGTTTTTGAAGGAAGGCTTCAACAAGGAGGATTTAAAATAAATAAATAAATAAATTACCCTGGCAGTGGGATAAATTCACTAGATAACAATCACATAGTTTTAGAGTAGGCAACCTATCACAGCTCTAAGAGAAAAAAATAACAAAATCTAGGCAAGTACAAGGGTAGGTAAGTTATAATTTATTTTGTGAAAGCATATACAGAATGGCAAATATTGCATTTATATGACTGTATATTTTTGTTTGCTCACATCTAATCAGTATCCATAAATAATGTATTTACAATAATAAATGCCTCTTGAAATCTTTATTTTCAATATTTCTTAATGATTACCACATTCTGCAATTCAGTCAGATCTGTCATGATCACAAACTACAATATGCCTCCTTAGTGTGCCCTGCATCATTTTATGAATAATTTCTATTCTCCATCTACTCCAAAACCTCTTCTTCCCAAATTATTTTCTCTTCAATTTTATGAGTCCATTACATTTCTGTGTGTTCTGTTTGCTTTTTTCTTCGATTATAAATGATTTTGCGACCAAAGTCTCTGTGAAATGCTGTATAGTTTCATAACATAATAACACACTATATATTTTTACATGTATTAGTCAACATTCTAACTAAAAAATATTAGTGATTTTGGTCTCTTCACAAGACTGGTCTGACACAGACAATGAAAAAATATTTCCTAGAATTAACACAGAATTTGAATGTTTAAATGCTGCTGTACCAGTGACACTGAGGTATTTATGCACAGGAAACTGGTGGGAGAAAAATTCTGTGACACGGTGTGATTATCTGTACTTGCCAAACCTGAGAGATGAATCTGAAAAGTTACACAGCAGGAAAAGACGGATGTGAAACTATAATCAGCATTTTCTAAAAGACTACATAAATTTAAAAAAAAACAACCTTACTCTTTTTTAGGCTGAGATCAATTTTTTTTAGACTGACAACCTCAACAAGTAAAAGAGACTGAATGCAACGTTATTTTTTAAGCATAATGTTGTTTTTTAAACATATTCTGTATAATTTAAAGATAATTATACCTGAAACAGGTGTGCAAGACTAACAGTTACATCAGTGCAATCTGGTCACTAGGATTTTTATTAACTCTTTCAAGAAACATTGCAAATATAATGGCAGAATTTGAATTTTTGTACACATCGTTTGTATAACAGTGAAAACTAATGCATGTAAAACAGCTCTAACACTTGCGTAAGTGGCATGGCTCAAAGGTGTATGTCCTGGTTTTGGCTGGAACAAAGTTAATTTTCTTCCTAGAGGCTGTTACAGGGCTGCTGTTTGGATCCAGTATGAGAATAATGTTGATAACACACTGATATTGTGGTTGTTGCTAAGTAGTGCTTACCCTAAGCCAAAGGCCTTGCAGGTGCACAAGAAGCTGAGAGGGAGCACAGCCAGGACAGCTGACCCAAACTGGCCAAAGGGATATTTCATACCACGGAATATCACGCTCAGTTTATAAACTGGGGGCAGTTGGCTGAGAGCTGCTGGTTGCTGTTGGTCTGGCCCTCGGTCAGGAGATGGTTAACAATTGTATTGTGCCTCACTTGTCTTTTCTGGGTTTTATTTATCTCTGTTGACTTTGTTTTCAACCCAATATTATTATTATTGTTGTCACAATTATTATTAAATTTTATCTCAGCCCATGAGTTTTTTCCTGTTTCTCCTTCCCATCCCACTGTGTGACTGGGGGCAGTAAGTGAACATCTGTGCAGTTCTTAGTTGTTGGCTGTGGTTATACCATAACAGTGTATTTTAAGCTGGCAGGGGAAAAAGATCAACAGCTTCTTCCTAACCATGCAGTGCCTTGCTTTGGATACTAAATACTGTGCCACCCTTTGACTGGTTGAGTGGGTATTATCTAGCATTTGTAGTGCCCTGTTCTTAGACTCCTTGATTACAGCATAATCAAGTAAAAACCCACTATCTTTTCAAAATATGCAAGTATGCACCAGCCTCTAATTTTCCAGCCTTTCTGTCTGAGAATCCATATTTCACCCATTTTAATGTGCCTTTATCCAGGCAGAAACAAAATAAGTGGCTTTAAATGAAGGACATCTCATACTGTAGTACATCCTAACTCCTGGTGACAGCTCAGGGTCAGCATTCAGCACTAGGTTATGGAGAAATGCTGATTAATAAGCCTTTGCAAGACTGCTTTTAGGTACCTTAGTACAATGACAAATGCCCAGGTTCTAGAACAAATGGTTTAAGACCTTTACAGCAACTCCAAACTGCATTTTCAAAAGCTGAATAAAATGTCCAAATAAGGAAAAAGCCTGTTATTGTCTTCAGCACTTCAGACTTCCATACAGCATGCAAGGGTTTTCAACTCACTAGACTTTTTCTGATAAAGGGACTAGGAAGGGTTAGTTTCACACTGAGACCAAAAAAAATGTTTACACAGGACACTGCTATTAACACACATAAGTCTACATGAAATATGTAAAACAAAAAATCTTCATTAACTATATGCAGGGAAATTAAGGTAATTGACTAGGCTTTGATATACAAGTCATATATTGATATACATTAAAATGCTTTAAAATTTGAAATATATTAATTGTATGAAATCACACTAATTTCTATAGAAAGAGACCTTAGCTTAAGCTTACAGGAGACCTTTTAAAAATCTTTACACATGAATTCTAAAGTCATTCCCTAATCCTTTTGTTTCTGCTGGCAAAGGCAAGTCCAAGGAGATGTGAGCACTAAAAGGAAATCAGGTGCCTTGTGTCATTATGCAAGTACAACAGCACCATTCTGAAATGCAGCACCCTTAAAAATGGAAAGACCTTGTTTAAAAAAGTCACCTTGAAGAGAATCAGTATTCCTGGAAACAAAGACAGCATCTCAAGAGACATAAAGAAATCCTCCTTTAAAATGCTAGGTGTTTAAATTATGTATATTTGTCTGTGGTCTTAGTAAGACATATCATAAATCTCAGTTCAAGTACCACTCATTTACAGGTTTCTGCTTACACAGTGGTAATATATGAGCACATATTAATTAATCAACATACCTAGCAAGTTCCAGATTTGACCAACTACACCGCTCCTTTCATGTTTCTCCAGTACAAATGTTCCTGGTATTTATTTCAGTAGAAAGGAACAGAATGGACTTATTCCACACAGAGTGTGAGACTACCTACTGTCTTAAAATAGATGCATCCAAAAAAACCCATAATTCTTTTTAAAATACAGTATATAGGTATGCAATTGCAAAATTATGTATGCTTTCATGGCAGATGAAATCATTGTCTTAAAACTGAAGGAAACGTTCAAGTCGAATCAAAATGTTTCATTTCATCTAAATGGGTAAGAGGGTATTTATTATTTTAGCATAAAAGTGAGGTAAATTTCTCAAGAATAACTTATTTTTAGTAAGACGAATGCAAATATTTAAGTTGAAAATTTCTAAGTAAAGCTTTCTAAGAGATCAGAATTTGGGGAAAGGGTGAGCATTCAGATGAGACTCTCTGATGAATATGAAATGCAGTTGCAAAATATTCTAGCTAACCAAAATCTACATTTTTCACCCTTTCCAAGAAAATTCAATTTTGTACTGCTGCACAACAAAACTAAGATATCAGCCTTTAACTTCTGCCAGTGAAAATCTAGTCCTGTTATTTCCTGCTCACCCATTGCACAGCTGAGATTTTGATTTCCACATCTCCATCTGTGGCCTTCTAGCCATTCCCACAGAGATGACATCAAGCTTGGAGATCTGCATAGTGAGAAATAAATGGAACAGATCAAGCTGTCGCTGCAGTCTGCTGAGAGAATCTCAATCTCAGTAATACCCAACCAGGTTCACGAGTTGGGAAAAGGATGTTGTTGAGACCTTTGATCGTCCAAAAAATCCAGAAGAAAAAAGAAACTTCTCAAAATTTTTTGTACTGATGCATCAGATGTCAACCACTCCTGACAGGAGATGGGATCTCAGTTTTCTTTCCTCCACTGCAGAACACAACGCAAATGTCAACTAGTTCCTTGCACATTCCTGAAAGAATTTCCATGTTAAAATGCTCTTTTGGCTTTTTGCTCTCCTTGGTTTCTGTTCTGGGTTTCACGTAGATGTCTCCATCAAGCCTATGAACCAGAAAAGGTTTTTGTGTACGTTCAATTACATTTCTAGGTTTTTCTATTCCTTCACATTATGTTTTCTTTGAAGACACAGAAATCCACTGGGACTTAACAGCAGATGTAATATATTTCCTGCAATTACAAGAAATTAACAGTTTCTTCTTATTTCTCTCTCACCTGAAAGTGGTAAAAATAGAGATTTACTCACTGAATGTATTTTTTTTTCTGTGGTGGACTGAGGAACAGAGCATTTTTTTCCCAGTGGCACTGATAATATTGTAACAGTATTTTCCATGTCATTTCCTCATCTTGGCAGATGTTACCATTTGCTTTTTGATATGCCTGCAAGTCTATAGAACTGGCCCGTTATTTTCCAAAGGATCAGTCCACCCATCTTAATATTTTGACAGCTTTGGAGTTTCAAGGTTGAAAAATATACAGAGTTTGTAAACTTTCATTCTGAACCCACATACTCACTGTAAAATGCTAGAAAGACTGAATGTAACACAGTTGGATTAGCTCATGGGTTAGAAAACCGTCTTTTTTCACATTCTCCCAAATGTTTAAGAAAATGTTGAAGGAAAAAGATGAAGCCTGAAAATATCCAAGAGCCCTTTTTCAGCATACTGCAAACACACTTGTCGCTACAGACATTCAGGCCTTGTCCATACACTTGACACCATCAATCCGAAAACAGAGCTAAGCATGCAGCTATGTTCAGAAATGCCATACAATGATACACTCTAGATCTAAAGGAAGTATTTCCAGAGTTATCCAAACAAGGAAAAGACTCTTTTCTTTTCTAATGAACTGTCTAGCACAACACTGGTATTCTTATAAATGAAGACATTAGTAGTCAGTGCTGCAGGGGGACCTCTGCAGTGGCGCTTGCCAGAAGAGTTTGTACAGAGGCAAGCAAATTGATAGCTTTGCAAAGTTCTTCAAAAAACATTTAATGTAAGGATTCTCTGTAACTGCATTCTCTTACATAAAATTGTTGTCATTAGCTCAAATTAGCCTAAAATGGAGTGGTTTGCCACCTTAACTAGTGATCTGCTCAGCCAGCTTCGTCTGGAAATTGTTTGTAAAAAGAAGTTCACAGAGAATGATTCAAGAGACACCTGCTGACACTTAATTTTTAGACCTGTTCTCATTAGCTTTCTCAAGCTGCACTTTTGAAAACATGGTGAAGTATTTGTCATCTGCCTATGCACCTCTATACTTTAAAAGAACAAAGTTGTTATACTTACCTACAGTACGTTTTTTTGCACTTTTTTCATGTGGAAAATCAGTTATGTTGACTTGTAGGAGTTGTGTGAATGAAGAAAAATTATTGGATTAAATTAATTTTCTTTAAATGTCAAATTGATTTTCATCTTGCACACAACAGAACATATGCACTGCAAAACCTATTTTATTGTTAAATACTGTAAAACCAAATTAATTTTTAAAATTATAGAATAGCAATCTGTAGTCTGTTACTCAAGGTATCTGAAACATTTTCTCATTACCCTGTCCTTATGATGGACCATCCATCCAAGTCAGTGTGGTGAATTTAGTTTGATAGACTAACAATAACTTTCACAATATGCTGCAGATCTCAGTAACCAAAGCCATATAACACTCCTCCTTTGACAGCATCCATATAAACGACTTAATAAGTCAGTAATTATGTTGATGTTTTTCATTTTCCATTCCAGTGACAGATATTTTGTCATAGAACCATGACATAATTGCTGTATTCCAGGAGAGAAGACAAAAGGAAAATACTGGCTTGCATTGCTTGTCAGCTACAAAACCAACTTGGAGTTAAACATTTTAAGCTTATTAAAATAAATCTCTCATCTAAACCATCCAAATACATGAAAAACATGCAATTTTACTTTCCACAGTGGACCTGATCTTAACCTAAATTATTTGGGTTGCATGGACATTTTTGGCAATCTGCTGCTCAAATCACATGTGAGTCTTGAGCACCACCTAAGAAGTGCCTCACTGACACATTATTTTGTTGGTCATGAAGTCAAACAACTCAGTCCATCTGTGCAGCATATATTGTTTTTACTTCTTCAGGGTTCCTAAGATTCATAAGCTAATGTGTTTTGTCTTTGCAAGTGACTGTAAAAAGTTAAAGACTGTCTCATGTTTCAAATGAGTAAGTAAATATTGAAGGAATGAGAAGAAGCACTTCAGATTTCTATTCTAAATCCATTTACATTCTACAGGATGAAAAATGGGAAAGTCACAAACTAACACTTCAGAAATATGTGATGGTAGGCCAGCCCCAAAATACATCTTTTTTTTTGTAAGTAAGCATATAAATTTGATCCAAAATATAAAGACTTTGAAAGAAAAAGCTTCAAGAAAGTCCTTAGCTTCAAGAAATATGCTAATTTTTCTTATGCTTGTATCTTGTTCTTAATGCAACTTTCTTGTATAAAATATAAATGGCCTTTACAATCTTTTCTTCATTTATTTTAAGTGAAGGAAAACCCAATAAAGCAAGTGTTGCTGGCCAGCTACTGTTATAATGTCTTAATTTTCCTTCGACAAGGAAGCTGAAAATGCTACCGTCATGGTTTAAGCCCAGCCAGCAGCCAAGGCCCACACAGATGTTCATTCACTCCCCAACCAGCAGGATCAGGGAGAAAATTGGAAGGGTAAAAGCCAGAAAACTCATGGGTTGAGATAAAGACAGTTTTATGGGGAAAGCAAAGGCTGCACACACAAGCAAAGAAAAATAAGGAATTAATTCACTGCTTCCCATGGGCAGGTAGGTGCTCAGCCATCTCCAGGAGAGCAGGGCCCCATCACAAGTAACGGTGACTTGGGAAGACAAATGCCACCACTCCAAATGTCCCCCCGCTTTCCTCCTTCTTCCCCCCACTCTATATACTGAACATGATGGCCTGGAATATCCCCTCGCTCATTTTGGGCCCCCAGTCCCAGCGGTGTCTCCTCACATCCTCTCACGTATCCGTGACCTGCTTGCCATTGTGACAGCGCAAAAAGCCGAAAAGGCCTTGGCTCTGTGTAAGTCCTGATCTTATCAACCCTGTGGTCAACACAAATCCAAAACACAGCCCATACCAGCCACTGTGAAGAAAATTAACTCTACCCCAACCGAAACCAATGTCCCATGTTCTATAAAAGTAAGAAGTTTAAACAAAAACTTAAGGCATATTAGAAGAAAATAATATATTTGGGAGGTGTCGTTACAATCACATTTCATTGTTTTTAAATTACAATATGATACCGGTGCTGGTACTGTTTGGAGATTAAGCAAGAGCATTTTTTTAAGATGACGATGATATTCATAAAAAAGAATGAGGACTGATGACATTAAATTTATTATTTAAAGTGGAAGACAAAAAGCTACAATGATCTGTGCTGTCAGCCTTTCCATCAGGACATTATGTTCCTGTGAACATGTGATTCCCAGGCTGCTTAATGAAAAACATCAGGTGAGTATTTGCTGAAAATTCTAATCAGGTTTATACAACGGCCAAGAAACAATACAGGAACTTAGTAACAACATGACAATTACAATTTCTCTTGGAAAGTATCTGTGACAAGGTAAAAAGCAAGCTGTATAAAGCAGATGAACAGGAAAATATGAGCTACGTTTTAAAAAGCAGTTTGCAGTGTATTGACAGTAATTTGATTCTGGTAATTATACCTGATAAGCCAAATGAGAACCTGTTGTTGACTTTCTTTGAGTCCTTAGACAATGTATTTCCATCTTTGCTTTAATATGCCCTCTGTTCAAGAGGCCTCTTATTTCTCTTTCAAAGACCTCAGAGGTCATACCAGGGAAATATTTTATGGCAGTGTGGGTGGGAGAAACACAAACAAAAACAAAACAAACAAAGAAACCTTCAAAACCCCACAAAAACACTCCCTGTGCTTTAAGGAGTTTAATAAGCTTTTATGCTCCTTATAACATTAAACCTCATTTACAAAAGAGCTGTAGGAGCAATGAAAGAGCTGAAGGACAAAGAGACCATTACGTTGTTTCCTAGATATGTCAGTTGGATTCTTATATAATGTCCTATCGGTGTTTTTAGGCTTCAAAGCTGCATCTCCAAGTCAAATATATTAGATTTCATAGAGCTTCTGGATAAAGATATTTTTCCTTTGCCACGTCCTAAAAATTTTATTCTTTCCATAAAATCAAGCATACAAATAAGCTTCTTCCTGTGATTCTACACCTCAGTATACACAGTAGCACTCCAGATTATGTGCAGAGCACTGAGCATGCCAGAGGCATTGAGCCTTCTTTGCATCATAGGTACTGCAGCCTGTGACTGAAGCCTGATGGCCTCTGATCAAAACAGAGTTTGCCATGTTTCATGCTATAGAGGAAGGACTCTCAAGAACCATATAGCATCCCCCATGCGAACAAAATCCTATTCGCTGCTACAAAGTTCAAAATCAGGGTCTTTTATGCAGTCCCCAAATAACATTGCTATTGACCACGATAAATTAACACTTGTGACCTGAAAAGAACAATATAGTAGCTAATTGAGTTAACAGGGAGTACTCTGACATTTCTTTGCTTATTGGCAGAATTTGTAAAAAATGAAATATGATCTTTTTTTCCCCCTGTTAATATGTAATGAATAAGGAAGGAGGAAATTAAGGGAAGATCTCCAAGGAAGCTCTCAGTGACACACAACAGGGATCAGAGCAGACATTGCTGGAGTACCAGACAGGGTGTGAATGCACATGCCAATGCATGAAAATTCAAAATTCACTGTTATCGTGATACAAGCTGAAGATCATTAGCAGATGGTATATCTAATTAACACAGCAGAACAAGAGAGAAGTGTTGAAATGGGGCTTTTTAGCACTGTCAAAAAATTTCTAACAGTAATTATTCTCCCTTGTTCCACAGAAGAGACTGAGATTCAATTCTTAAAGGTAAGTATAGTGAAAACTACAGAAAATACAAAAATCTGCTTTGCAACATATCTAGGACATTAACAGATCATTACTCTAAATCACAAATAAAAATAAAAAAGACATCTCAAAACTGAGTGCCACAAAAAAGCTTTTTCCTTTCTCCAGTTTAAACAATTCCACATGCAGAAACTTGGAGAGGTATTTTTAAGAAGGTACATTCTACACTCCACGCACAATGTAAATGTCAAGCCAGTACCTTGAATTTCATCCAGAAACTCACAAATAGGTTTTGAAGGTCACAAAAGTCTAGTATTATGCACTTCAGATTGTGTTTTTGGCTTAGAACCAGGACAGAGCAGTCACTGACTGTGAGGGCCTCAGTTGCAACCCAAATGCAGAAGATTAATCAATTAATATGAGTATGAACCTGGAATGAACTATAGCAGGAAACAGGAAGGCAGTACTGATGGGCTGACCATTCCAGTCTGAATAACGGATGTATTCAGATCTGTGTTTTTAAAAAATTGTCACAATCTCTAAACAGATTGAGTGCTTTAATAGCACCATTGGCTGTTTCTGGGAATTGGAGTAACATGAATACATAGTCAGAGGATACTCTTTTTCCCCCTAACATTTTTTAAATAGGCACATGGCATAAATGGAAAGAATTCCATGTAGTGGAATTTATTTCACATTCTCATGAGAAAATATTGAGCTTTTCTTTGTGATGCAGAGCCTGCCAAATTAGTCTGTGCCTTTATCATCATAAAACAATTTATCTTGTATCTGCTTCATATGAGACTGAGCTACAGAATCACTCAGGCTAAGGAGGGAATGCTGTGCTAAATGGTCAGAATTGCACAGTATTGCTTTAAGCTGGTGAATTGATGATTGAGGAAATCAAGAGCTAGGTCTCTTGCTTATCTCGCACATTGTTTGAGCAAAGCCTAACAACTGAACGGTGTCTGGATTGAAGCAGAGGTCTCATGGCTTGATGTTGTTCCAGCAAGGCACAGAAAAACACCACACTCCTACACCAGCCAATTGCCACTCTCTTTTCAACCTGATAAAACAACCCTTGTAATTCTGATTCGTTAAGGAGATAAGGATGAGCACAAAGACCCTCTGAAGAAGGTTAGGCAGCCTTTACTGTAACCTCAGTATGTGGAGGAGGACCAAAGTGTTTATTCTACCTCTTTTGTCAGCTATAAATCTTGACCAAACCTAACTGAGACTCTCATTAGGCCCCATTAACAGATTAACTTATGCATCCTTTGGGATGCAAATGAACAAGAACATGTGTTGTGCAATGCATGTATGACCAAAGCCACCAAACCCCACGCACAACATGTGATTGTTCCATCCCCCTGGGATGGGCCAACATTATATGAAAGGAAGGCTTCAGTGCAGAAAAGGCTGAAGGAGGAAAACACCTCTGGAGGGGCAAAACATCTCTGCCTGCTTGGCATCCATCAATGAACTGTCTCTCCTCCTCTCCTGAAGGGATGCCCTTAGGTGAGCTTTACACCTCCAACTGCACTGTAGCACACCTGAGAAAATTCATTTTCATACATATATACACACCACTGTTAGAATATCTCTTACGATACTTTCTGATGTGACACATATTAACACTCTGTATTTTTAGTGCATTTGTCACCAGCAATCCTGAATGTGCTCTTCTGTTGCTTCCATAAACCTCATTATGGTGAATCTGGATTGTGCACAGCACTTTCAGGATGCAACCAGACCTATAGTGCTGGACTGGTAAACTGCACCTGTGCTTCCAGTCCTTGAACTCAACCAGACTTACAGTGCTAAATTTACTACAGTCAGAAACTAAACCCAGCCACACCCAAATCATCTGATCTTTGAGGACAAGCTGAGGGGCAAGGTGCATTTTCTACTAAATTCCCATACCTTTGAGGAAACAAAGGGCACTACAGTTTGTTTATTGAGTAAAATTATACAGTGGCTGCACCTCAGCTACTGTATTAAATCCTCCATTAGATACAGGTTGCAAGATTGAGCTCCAGCAGGAGTAAGATTTCTCTAAGATTTCTCTGCCTTAAGGGCAGACCAATAAAAGATTCATTTTCATCTCCCACCACACCGATCCCTCTGAAACAGCCAGCCCTCCATCTTAGCAGAGCACCTGGCTTTACCAAAAAGAAGGGTGTATGCCCACAAGATGTCGCTGGTAGGAGGTTTTGAGTATTGGCAATAATTTTTTCTCACTTGAAGCTTCAGCTTTCCCCAAGTCAGTTCCACTTATGTCACTTGTCACTCTTTAGATGTATGGCAAGCAGGTGATCTGAGCGCAGGTACCTTTTAAGGCACTACAGTTTTTTGCACTGTAGTTTGTATTTTAAAAGGAATAAAACCAAAAAATATCCTCATCAGATATATAGACAATGAGATCAGATGCACCTTCAGCTGAGTAGTGTGATTGACACACCTGAAAAATGGGATTCCATCCAGAGGGACCTGGACAAGCTCAAGAACTGGGTCCATGGGAACCACATTAGGTTTAACAGGGCCGAGTGCAAGGAGGGGCAACTGGACCAAGGCAATCCTTTATATTAATACAGGCTGGGGATGAACAGATGGAGAGCAGCCCTGTGAGAAGGCCTTGGAGGTGCTGGTGGGTGAGAGGCTGGACATGACCCAGCCATGTGCACTCCCAGCCCAGAAAGCCAAACGTGTCCTGGGCTGCATCCAAAGCAGCGTGGGCAGCAGGGGAGGGAGGGGATTCTGCCCCTCTGCTCTGCTCTGCTGAGACCCCACCTGGAACCCTGCATCCAGCTCTGGGCTCCCAGCACAGGAAGGACATGGACCTGTTGGAGTGAGTCCAGAGGAGGCCAGATTCCCAAGTTGATCAGAGACTTGGAACACCTGTCTAATAAGCCTGGAGAAGAGAAGGTTCCAGGGTGACCTTCTTGCAGCCTCCCAGTACCTCAAGGCAGCCTACAAGAAAGCCAGAGAGGAAATTTGGTAAGAAAATTGAGTGATAACTGGCTGCAGCCTCAAAACCAGCACCAAGTTCATCACAGAGTATAAAAAAAATAACTTTTTTTCACCTTATGACATATGGGTGCATGATGCTGAAAGATGAATACCTGCATTAGGCATTTTCTTGCAAATTATTTTCATTGTAATTAAAACAGACTTTCTTGAAAAAAACCTCTATAACTCATCATACTCTTAAGAAAAATAATAACATTATACTGAAAAACTTTTTTAAAGCAGTGAACCTTAACCTGGTCAAATGTTCTCAGTTTCTATAAGTGAAACTCTTTAGTGATGCATGCAGCACATTGGGACTTTATAAAAGACCTTATGATTATTGAAAAGACCATCCCTATAATTTGCTTTCTCTTTACTAGTATTACCAGTAATAGAAAAGGAGCAACACTCATCGGTGCTCGAGCTGTTTGAGAAGAAACACAACAGATTGTTTTGCTAACATTTCTAAAGTCAGTGTGAGAAAAGGGAAAAAATCTCTCAAGGTATAACATTCTTTCAGTCAAAATCAGTGCAGTTTTGAAATATAGTATTCATAACATTAGGTGATAAAAGTACTTTGTCTAAAAACTCAGGGTGCATTTACAGTCTGTATTCTTACGAATATGACAAGCATAAAAAATAATGTTATGCTGCTAAATGCTATTAAAAAAAGGATTCTCGCTGACTTGGTTAAATAAGTCAGACAATGACAGTAGGAAATGAGGAAAAGGACAGCAATATATTTGTGTGTCCAAAGAACAGCAGCAAAGCTGGTGGGGAGTCTGGAGCATGAGTCTTATGATGGGGTGGCTGAGGGAGCTGGGGTTGTTTAACCTGGAGAAAAGGAGACTCAGGGGAGTCCTTATTGCTATCTACAACTACCTGAAAGGAGCTTGCAGTGAGGTGGATGCCAGTCTCTTCCCCCAAGTAACAAGGGATAGGATGAGATGAAATGACTCGAGTTGCACCAGGGGAGGTTTAGATCGGGTATTTGCAAAAATGTCTTCACCAAAATAGTTATCAAGCAGTGCAACAGGCTGCCAGGGAAGCGTTGGAATCCCCACCTGCAGGTAATTAAAGGGCATGCAGATGTTGCACTTAGGGACACAGTTAAGGATGAACTCGGCAGTGTTAGGTTAATGGTTGGACTCGATGATCTTAAGGGTCTTTTCCAACCTAAATGATGCTATGAATCTATAATAGTCTTTACACAGAAGGGTCATGGCAAGCTTCAAACTTCCTTGTGAACAAATTGTAAACAAACAGGGTTTGCAAATTATTCACATTTTTGAAGAAATTAAGTCTCTGAAAAAAACATTAATGTGCCATTATAATAATTCGGATATATTTTTCAAACAGAAAGTTTAGTCATAAAGTGAAACTTGTTTGCACAGCATAGAAAAGACAGCTGACATTGGAATGATTTTTCTTGGTATTAAAATTGCAATAAATAGCAATGATTTCTTATTAAACATGGGTTTGTATAAAAATGAAGAGCTGAATGTACAAAAGTTTGAGGACCTTTGAGTGAGAAATATTGGCTTATCCCATTACAAATTCAGCAGTTGCCTGCTCTGAAGCTGAGATCCTGATCAAAATATTTCGAAGTTCAAAGGGATTCTGTCCTTAGGTTTTTTCTCAGAATCTCTCACATGTTGAGAATGGTCATTTGCTTAATTAGAATTGATACAAAAATACAAGCAAAATATTTCTTACAATTTTTTTCCTATTCTCAACCTCTCCAACTCATGATGCAAAACATCATTAAAAAATGGCAGTAAGGAAAATATTCTAAGTCTTTAGAGGAAGTAATTTGTTCAAGTTACAATATTGAATCTTTTAAACTAAATGGGAGTTCTGTTCTCTATGCATCCAAGCCCTTTGTGTGTGATTTGAACCCATTATCAAGTTCTGCATCAACAACTAACACTTAAATTATACCAAAGTGTTCATAGCTGAACATTTTTACTTTCCTTTTTTCTCACCAGCATAAACCAGAGATTAGTCAGCTGAAGATGGGCTAAGTTAAAAAACTGAGAATGAATCTAAATTGAGAACCAGGCCACTGGTATTTGAAGACAGATAAAGTCACATAGTATCTTTTTTTTTTACTGAAACCAGTGTTCCTGCAGGGCCAAATGACCAAGAATCTCATTAATTCCCAGGAAAGAGGAGTCAGTTACCATAGTAACACAGCTAGAACTGGCTTTTTCACTAGAAGAAATTAATTTTTTTCAAAATTATTATAAATATCTCTGCAAATGAAAGAAGAGGATTAGCAAAAGTGGGGTCAAATCTGAAGGCATCAGAGACCACGATTTTAAGCAGAAGAAAACGAAGATATTGCAAGATAATGTGAAGGGTTTACAGAAAAGGTAGAAAATCCTGGAATACTATTGGAGAAATAATATGTGAGCCAGCAAACAGAAACTGCGTACAAGATGTTAAATCTGATTAAATGTGTCAATGGAGGATGAGGAGAGAAGCTCATTCAGGGAAAAATAAACTCCATTTTTAACTCAACAGAGAACTAGAGAATATGCCTGTGAGAAAGCCATCATTTCACTTCATATTTTTCATCTGACAGAACCCTCCTTATGCATGGTATAACATGTGTTTAAGATCTCTAAATGCATTTCTCTGGGAGCAGTGCCCTGTGCAAAGCAAAGAACAGCTGCACTGTGAGGGGATTAAGATCTGGCTTAATATTTTGCCCATAATTGGGATGAATTCCTTAGTGGATTAAAAGTTAACCTAAAAGTTCTTGTCTTGTATTATATGTTACACTTTAGGATAAGGAAAATTAATCCAACTGAAAAGTGAGGTAGGACACTAGGAAATCCAGAAGAACAGGATGCTTTCTGAGCACTGTGTGAGTGATGATGTGTACTCATTTCATTTTTCTTTCTCATGCTATATTTTTGGAATAAAACTAGATTATTTTCCCATTTACCCTGGTGAATTGCACCCTGCTGCAATTGAATAAAAAATAATTTAGGCTCGTACAATGCTAGGCAAAAGCTCAGGCCTCTGGTTTTATTGACAGACGAGAGGCTTTTCTACCTCCTCCACCCTCAGAACCAGTCAGTGAAGTGAGTCTGTATGACATGATAAGATCATTTCAATGCTCAGCTAGTCTGCCTCTACAATGTTTCTGGTAATGCTTACTTTGTCATCTACTCAGAATAAGATGAGAAACAAAAAGGAAACAAACACTTTATTAAAAGCTAAAGTTAATGCATTTGTGAAGATAAATCCGTCTAAACCTGCATGACATTTGAAAGTTTGAATACGAGTTGTGCCACTAAAATGCTGTGCAATTAGCAACAACAGTATTGAAAAGGAACCTTCAGTTTTCCACGTTTCCTGTAGCAGTTCTTTTGCACAAACAATTCAGGACATTTTAAACAAGAAAAGGTGTAAACTGAACTTGCAAATAAAGAAATGTGAGGAAGGTATAGACTGGCCTGGAATTTTTTTTTTGGTAGCAATTAAGTTGTAGAAATATGCACCAAGATATTTTGATAATGTGTATAAATGCCAGTTTTACACTTTGTGAATTAAAAAGAAATGTAACTAAAATGAAGAAAGTCAATAAAACCATAAAAGTAAGGGAGCCATTAAAAATGTGTTTGAGAAACAAGCTCAGGAGATAAATCTCTCGTCAATAACTTGATAAGCTTGACCATGAGGAGAAGTTAGTCCATTTCATTGATTAATTAATTTTAAGAAAAGAGTATAGATACTTGGTATAAGCAAATTCCATGTGAAAGCCTAGCTTGTTCATAACTGTCTCAAAAAAAAAAATAGACATGTAGATTCTCTACAGTTTTCTGTTCAAAAGCATGCTTCAAATCCTACAAAGATTATCAAGCCCTTCCTGTGATTCTCTTCACGTTGAATTGGTTCCTTCCTGCCTTCTTACCTGGCTCTATGTGGAACGCATTGAAAAATAACAAAAGTAAAACTCCATTTAAATGAGTTGATCACATGATGCTAATGATGAAAAATTGCCCAAGTATACCTGTCCTACTATATATTTCTCTTTTCATGGCACAGTTTAATAGTTTGACTCAGAAATTGCCTTTTTGGTTGATATTGAAATGTCTCATTTGCCGTCCTGCTCAAATGATAATATTTGGGAAGAGGCATGTGCTACCTTCTGAATGCAAATAGAATTTTAAAATGGTCAATATTTTAGTTGCAATTGTTCTCAAGATGATTTAAATAGTGGAAAAGGAAGAACTCAAATTTCATATGATGCATGGTTAAACTAGGTAATCAGCTCTTACAAGGCATAAAAAGCCTGCTACTCCAGGAATCAAATATTTTCTAATCTCCAAAGAATATTGTTCCCCTCTTAATTTTACATGTCATTGCGTGAAAGTGTGAGATATATAATACAATTCTTGTAAGATATAAAATAAATCACTGCTTGCCAACATGCATAATCCAGATACTGAGAACTATGCTGTCATTATTTTTCTACCATCAATTTAATGCTACAAAGAAAAGCACTGAGCACATACACAGAACTCATGCAGTTCCCACAGAAATGCTTTGTGTACAAGTTTAGTAATTCTCCATTCCTTCTTGCATGTCCATTAAAGTAATTCCTAAATACTTGACTTCTTGCCCTTTTTGAAAAAACTGCATAATTTTTGCTCAGCCTGAGAAATTCTAGTACAATATGTACATGAAATAACAAGACATGCCACAGTTCTCTAGGGGTGCCATATTAAACCTATGAACAACACTTTTCTGCATAATGAACCCTGGAAGAAGCAAAAGCCTCTTGCTCAGTCACCACATTCCATCCAGGGATCAGCAATTTTATTTTACACTTTAATTTTCATACCGTTATAGCCTCTTTTAGGATGCGAATGTAACTTCTCAATTTCCTCTGATTGTACTTCCAGTCATCTTTCTATAGATGTCAACAAACAAGGACAATTAAAAAATCAGAAAGTATATTTTTACACGAAGGGAAAAAAAATGAAAACCAAGAAAATATGGTATTCCTTTCTTCTGCTTTATTCTCACCTTAGCCCATCTTGCCCAGTTTCTCCTCTATCTTCAACTTTCCACTATCTCCCCTTGAAGGAGCTTCTCTAATCTTCACTGTAATTTAGATCTAGTTATAAAGGCAGGTTTATAGCATATGAATGTACATGTGTATAAAATCTGTTGGGCTTTCTGTTCCCCTGCAGTGAATATTTAATTCACTAAAGAAATCCACAAAACTGATTTGACTTTCATTTGATGTACAATTTTATTTCAAATTCAGTTACAGTACTGTGTCATACAGATTCATGTACATTCTTCTAAAAGACTCTCTTGAGGCTTCAGTGCCTTTCTGATTTTCTGTGCATTTATATGTATAACTTCCTTCACCTACATGTTTATGTACTCAATAATTTATTACAATTAATTACATTTTTAAAAAGTGACTACACTGTTGGAAGAGCACTGAAAACTGTGTGGAATTGTTCCGACACTTGGAATCTAACCCTGCATGTCTCAGACACATAAATAATTTTATGAGTTCAGTAGAACTATTTGTGTAACTGGTCCAGTGAATCTGAGAGCACTTACAATCTCTGTGAAGTGTAAGTGAGCTGTTACTGGCATGAAAGGGCAGAACAGTTGCTTCAGAAGAAATGCCAGGAGTTTGTTTTGAAAACTGCAGTCACCTCTCCCTTTTTGTGCATGTTTAGGGGTTTTTTGACCCAGCTTCATTAGAATATGAAGCATAATCACAACAGTATTGTTAACAAGAGACTTTGCACGTGCAAGACAAGTGATTAGAATTGCTACCCTCACAAATGCGAGGATGATCACTGGACGGATTCCATGCTTAGGCAGCCCGGGCTTATGCAGCCAAAAGGAATTTGACTGTTTTGCATTTGTAGCTCTGTTTATTGCTATGAACCATCTGAAAATCAAAAAACACTTGGATTCCTCAATCATCTCCTCGAGAATCCTAGTCTCCAGTTCCAAGAAGTTCCAAGCTGTTTGTCAGCATTAGATGCTGGGACTGGTCTCCAATAACTATCATTATGTACTTTCAATTTTTTAAATGTATCTTTTCTTCCCACCTTTCATGAATTTATTGTGCATAGACTGGTCTATATGTAGCATTGCTTGGGGATTGTTATTCTATTCAAAATATGAAATGGAGTGCAAATGTTTATTCTTCCTTGGATATCTTTGCAAAATGTGTTATATATTAAGAATTATACAGTTATAAAATTTAGAAGTTGAAGACACTGAGAATGAAAACCACCCCATAATCAAGCAGATGTATAAAAGCTTTGGTACTTATTTCCTTTTCCAAGCAAAGGAGTCCATCAGCAACATGCAGTGTTACTGTGGTACAAGAGGACCAGATTAAGTCTCAGAAAAATCTCACTGCAAAATGCATGAGCTGAAGGTTGTCAATTAAGTCAAAGATGGGCAAGAGATCCTCCTATTTTCACTCCCACTTAGTACAAAAACCAGGCTATTCTACCAAAGGTTTGGATGAATTGCAAAAAGCCTGCTGCCTCAAGGACATTTCACCATTGTGCCTGTTACTTCCACCCACAGTATCACCTCCTTATTAAAAAAGATAGTGTGTTTGTCTTTCATCATATGATCTTTTACAAGCAGACATTTTTATTTCAAGTCTTTAACACAACACATTCCACCTTCCTTTAACTTTTTTACCCCTAAAACTCAGTTTAGGATGATTGAAGTAACTGCTGTTATCCATCACAATTCTGAGTCTCCTCAAAGTTGCCCTCAGCTCTACGATTCCAATGAAATTTTCTCAGAAAAGTCACACTTCATTTTAAGGACAAGATCACTTAATCAATGTTAAGTACTACATTTTCCGCAGACCGAAGAGAGAGAGATCAGACTGACACTCTCAGATCATTTTTACTATATCTGAAGCCTGGAAAATCAAGTTCCACTGCAAAAGCCAAATTTAGGACACTTAAGAAAGCACAGCCTGGTTGATTTCAGCAGGTATTTTACCACACTTAGGTTTGTAGTGATCAGTTCCTTACTTTCAAGTATCTTATTTAAAAAAAAAAAAAAAGGATTATTATTTTCCAGTGAATTATTTGTCTCTTTTGTACCTAATTTCAAGTAATGTATAGAATTTAGCACAAAGAGAAAAGAGGAAGACATCTTCTCCCAGTGTGGAATCTTCCCAAAGAGGTTGCTAAAATTCAATGAGTCAGTTCTTCAGAAAATATATTCAGAGTTCTTCCTACACCCAGGGACCATGTTATCCTAGATCAGAGTTCAAAGCTTCCCACAAGCAAAATCTCCAAGTTAGAGTCAGCTGCAGACATGAACTGGAGAGGGACATCTCACTCAGTATTTTTTGAAGGATTTTGAAGACCCCTGAGTGGGGAACGTAAGAGAACAATGAAATGCTGCCACAGTGGTCACAGCAGAACTCTTGACTATATGTAAAGAAGTTGTTGGGTAGGGGAAGCATGTCACAATTTTTGTTCCATCTGCAGCATTTTCACAGACCTTTCAAGGGAAGTTATTGTAACTGAGACAAGTATCTAGAAATCTCTTCACACAAGCGTAAACTGCAACAAATTTTAAAAGATGAGGAGAGGGAGGTGAACAGTCAATGGACCATGCAAGATCTGCCCTCTGTAACATGCAGTTCAACAAGAACATTGCCATATTGAGCTGATGAATCTGACAGCAGCATTTGTCTTAGCAAACATTCTTCTTCATACCCTGGATCATCCAGCCATGAAAAAGCATACACAGACTATAATTTAAAAAATATTGGCCTAATCTGTGTGGCTCACTAGCTGAGAAAAATTCAGCCTGCCTGTCCCTTCTGAAGCATAAAAAAAGGAAGAAAAAAATAAAGATAGAGCATCTGTGTCCTGCAATCACAAGATTGCTAAGGTAGGGGACTGAGACCCTGTGCTTTGAACACTGCTCTGTTAGAAGCATGTCAACAGCTTGGGAACGTGCTTACTGAAATCTGCCACAACAGGCAGTGTGGTCTTTGAAAACAGTAACTTCAGGAAGTCCTGTAACTAGAAGACTAGTAGACAGATCTATATTAGGAATATGCAGAAAAGGCAAACCATCAATAATTTACTGTCACATGAAGAACTATCCTGTACCTTTCTAAGAACATAATAAGGCTTGTTTACAAGTGTCTGGGGAAAAAATCCACTGTTAGAGATGCTTTTGAGGGGAAAAAAATCACAGGAATACTTAGACTAGTAAATCAGATCTCCATCAGATCTCTAGTAGTTCATAAATACCATGAGCTGTACTTGGCTCCCCCACAAGGAAAGCAAATAATTTATTACAATGCCAAGGACAACGATTGTGCCAATAACAATAACAAAGCATAAAACTATCTCCAGATCTCTTGTCCTGCGATCTTTTGCTACACCCTAAGGTTATTCATTTACTAATGCCTATAATTGCCAAAGATATTTTCTTTGGAAGTTTTTCTGCCACAGTCATCTTTTGAAATTATTTTTCTTTTGCCAAAGCATAAATTTAAAGACAATAAAAATATGTGAATAAAACAAATACACAAAAAATATATTCTGGACTGGATAAAAAAATCCCCAAGCAATAGAGTATTTTTCCTTATTTACACATTATATTAAGCTTTGGTTAATAAAATGTGTTCCCACTTAGACCTCTGCAGTGCAGAGCTGAATGAAGTACCACATTCATTTGGCAAGCAGACACTAGGAGGAGGGCCTCACCATGGTTCATAATTCACTGTATGTCTGAATATTTTGAGTAGCCAATGTCTTATTACAGCATAAACCAGTAACTGTTCTTGTGACAAGATCCTTGACTTAAAATCATATCAGAGCAAGTAGATAAGAAAGCCCAAGGAAAGGTAACCAAGGTAATATTAATTTTTTTTTATTTCTATTTTTTTGGTAGACTAAAGGTTTGGTTTTTTTAATTTTCCTTGTCATGTGTTTGAAATGCAACCAGGGACTTGGAAAATCAGCTGGAATTTAGACACTCTGCAGACCCCACACAGTCCTGGCTCCACTTAACAGCTGGCCTTAGCACTTTCATCAGTATCAGTGCACTGCATGTCTGTATCTGTGAATAGTATCTCTGAGGAATATTCATTAATAATGTGCAAATATATTTTGACAAAATGAAAGAACCATTAAGAAGCACGCGTGATGACTACTATAAATAGGGTGAACTGAACTGCAGCTCTAATGGAAATAAACTTATTTGTGGTTGGATTTCATAAAAAATTCATTAAAAAAACATCCTACAGAAAGAAAAGCAATCCAACAAAAACCATTCTGGACTCTCTATTTACTACACAGAGAGAGAATGAGACTACCTGGGAAACCAGTAAAGGTAGTGTGAAAGGTCAATACACAGAGTTTAGTGATTTTCTTGAATGATCCCTACAGCAACCAGCAACAGTACAGTGTACAAATGCAAATCTCTGCACTTGTGTACTTCAAATACCCTGTCACTGTTACATCACACATATGATGCATTTCTATTCAAGAAAGCGTTGTATTAATACCTGCTGTGCCAGCAGTCACAGAGGTTGCACTTGCTACAAAGCTGCAAGGCTGGCACTGCTCACTAAATTCTTTCTTCCTCAGGATCCTGCCCTCTTGCTTTGAGCTCTGCAGGTATCAAGCAGGTAGGCAAACATCTCTGTTGCAGAACACTAGATTTGGCTACTCACAAGTGAGAAAATTTTCCCAAGCATCAAGGGCCATGCATCCAAAACTTGAAGAGGTCACTGGGACATAATTTCCCAACTTATCCTCTACACTGTGGCAGCCACCTGAGAATTGCAATGCCATTGTCCAGCAGGTGAAGTAGAGATGAACAGCCCAAGGAGAAAAATACTGAGAGAAGAAGGTCTCTTTATCAAACCTTGTTTCATAGTTATCACTCAGCAAACCTGAGCTAGCATCACGTGAAGAAATTGCCATAAGACAGTCAGCTTGAGCTGCTATTTGCTCCTGTAGCTAATTTGTTGGACATGAAAGCAGATTCTTCTTTCTTCTCTACTGCCATTTTTACATCCAAGAACAAACGGTCAGGGAGATTAGAGCTTTGTCTTTGCATGGCGAGGTGAAATGCGGTTTCAGATAAATTAGATGAATAATAAAGAGTGAAGTGCTGCTGCAAAAGGCCATCAAACCTTATTAACATTTTGCCTGAACTTGCTCTGAGGGTGGTTCTTGCTGAGAAACACTAACTCTGAAACACAATCTGCCATTTCTTAATACCTGCTAGGCAGAATGTAGGGTTGCCATATTAATCATCAGGACTTCTTAAAAAAAAAAACCCAAACAATCAAACAAAAGGCCACAGTAAGCTGATGGAGGGATCTAAAGGGAGATCAAATGGAGTGTGCTTTTAGGTGTTACAGTGGCTAAAAAAATCCTGCTCAATTTCAGCGTCTCATTCTAATCATTTGGCTCATTGATCTTAAAGGCCTTTTCTAACATAAATTATTGTATGATTTTCTGCAAATTTAGATGTCTTTAAATGATTGCTATTCTTTAGCTCATTTTCTGTTCTCTCCAAATTCCGATTAGTTACAATTTTCTAGAAAACCAGTCCAGAGGTCATAGGGATAAATATCTCTGCTTGCTACAACTGTGGGGAAACAAAGCACAGGTGATTTCTCAGCGTTGAAGCAATATACTCCAGGGAAATTCGGCAACTACATTATTCCTGAATCAATTTTGCTATTAACCCAAGACCTTTTCACTGCATATTGTATTGTACTAGTAAACCTTTAAATGATATTCCACTCTCTGTTTCTTACCGAAAACATGTTAATAGGTGAAGGGACTTAGTCACAAAGGTGCCATAGTGAAACCACTGATGAGGATTGACTATTGACACCACTTGCACAACATACAGCAGCAGCAGATTTGTCAGCCCACAATATAGCTAGAACTGGTTAGTCACAGTAGTCAGTACATTGAGCAGGGACCATGTAAACTAGCCACCATTTTTAAAAAATCTGTTTGGGAATCAAAACACCTTTTTTTTGTTTGTTTGTTAGTTTGAAGGAAAATTTTTCACAAAGTTCATTATTAGGAAGCCTCTTAAAAGCATCTGCTGGTAGGTACCCATACTTTTTTCCTTGAAATGCTAAAGTCACTCTTTTCCATTACAGGATTGGCAGAGGAGGGTAAGCTCTTCTCCTTGTACCTTTTCATCTAACACCAATCACAGCATTTGGAAGAACTGTGTTCAGTCTGTGGGGAGTAAGATATTTTAAACCATGCTGGATCAAAATTCAAAGCTCTATGCTTTTAATGCATTGCAGAAACCTGCTTCACGAAGAATATCCTGAAGTGACATGCAACAGAATGGATGTAATTTTGAAAGGTTAATAGGTACAATAAATGTTCAGGGATCAATGACCATCTGGAACCTTTAATTCAAACTTTTAAAGCTTTTGGTATTAAAATAATATTTCATTTAGAGTAACTTATATCTGATTGTATGGGGTTTTTTTAAACAAAAAACCTGAAACACAGAAAGTTTCATTGATCATAAAATAACGAAGATTGACATGAAATAGTTGAAGTGGGGTTTATTTGCTTGTTTAGTTTTGGGGTTTTTAAAAATGTGTAAATATACATAATAAGAAATACCTTTATTTTTATTTCTCTCTTTTAGGTCTTTTAAGTTAAGTTTGAACTTAAAATGCACTTCACATAGAACCACAAATAAATCTACCATAAAATTTATAAGAATTTTCTCATACATAGATATAATTATAATCCTGCAGTCTTGGGTTAAGAAACTTTCTAACAAAGACAAGTTGAAAACCATTTTCCCTAGCCTGTATACAGTCTTTACCGGCCCCTTTAAAGTATGAGCCATTATCATCTACACAAAAGGACACACACTCACTCAGGACTGAAATAGGGCAAAGAATATTTACAAAATATTAGCACGTCTCTACACTGAAAGCTATCATGTATACACGTAGAAATCAGGAGTAGTGGAAATTATACCAAGTCCCCATATCTGTTTCTAGTAACAGAAGGAAAACACTGTCCAGCTTGCTTGTAGATACTCTTGAAGAAATTATTCACTGCAACACTTAAAAATAAATTGAAGCAGCTTGGAACTGTTCAGAGCAAAGTATTTTCTTCTTAAAGCTTCCAACACTTCTGTTGTGACTATCAAAACCAAGCTGGAAAAAAAGAAGTGTTAGGCATTTGGGATTATTTCGGTCTCTTCAATTTTTGCTTTTGGATTTATTGTGTTTGAAATTCAATTATAGCGTGTTGAGTAAGTTACATTGAACTTTCCTGCAGTAGACTGCATTTACGTCCTCTGACCAGAAGAGCTCTAATCCAATTCAACAAAATATTTTCATTTTATTTTCCAAGGTTGCATTTCAATGTCTTTTCCAATCCAGCTTTGGAAAAAGAAACTAGAAATACCATTTTATCTACATATCTGTACCGTGTATCGTTTCCTTTGGAGATCAACAGAATGTTTTGTCAGCGAAACATGCAAACCATCTGTAACACAGTTTAGAAGGAACAAGAAGTCAGTTTTGTTTCACAGTTCCAATGTCTTTAAACCATAGATAGCTGGCTTTACTTTCCCCATCATATGTGTAAAAAAAAATAATTGCTTTACATGACTTTGCCATGTCTTATCTAAAAGCCACAATGCATTCATTTTTCACAAAATATCACTCCTGATATTTATCACTGACTGGAAGTCATTGACCCCCTTCAATTAATGATCAAACTAATAACATTCCTTTGGAAAAAATATGTGCATATACATCCAGAGATATATCTATAATGTGTAATGACAGAGTAATTTGGAATTAGAAGAAAACTTCATTCGAAGCGTATACACATCTACATTCAGAGCCCTGCCAATCAGAAAAAAAATAAATCTCTTTTTATTCAAAATGAATGCCATGAAGAAGTTGGACTAGCTTTGTTAGCATCAGGTAAAGAGAGAGAGGAGTGGAGAGGAGAGGAGAGGAGAGGAGAGGAGGCCCATAAATAATAGGAATACCAAAAGAAAATAGTGCTACTAAAAGCCATAGAACTTCTGTAAACTATGCTTGCACTCACTTCATCATTTAAAAAGTTCATATTCACATGATGTATTCATACCTTAACCATAAAAAAAGGCATGCAGGTGCTTAAGCAAAGCATCAAATGAACAGATTTTCAGTAATGTGTCCTCTACCCATTGGTCAAGACAGGAACACCTGCCCATGACCCATTTTTTCTAAACTTCTTCTGAATTTCTTTCTGTAATTTCTGGTATAAAATAAATAAAAAGTGTTCATATCATAGCATGGTACCTATTAAACTTCAACAGAGAAATCTACTTTTCTAAAATGAAGATCGTGAAGGCCTGGCCTATATATTGTCCATGTAATAATCTTTCAGTTCAAGTGGAAGATCAAAGGAAAAAAATGCTAACCAATAAATGGAGATCCATGTAGTTAAAATCAGAAATGGACAGAGAGTGAAGGTTAGTCTCACTCCTAACCCAAAGCCTTTTTTAAGATCAAATCCTTGATCTGTTATTGTTACAGCACTGTTTATTCTAACACACCACCATTTCCCTTCTTTTAATTCTACATCTCTCCTCGTGCAAGGCTTATAGTCACTAGAGTGAAAACATTCTCTTAACCAGTAGAAAACAGAGAGGAACACATAAAGAAAGGGACACACTTAGCAGAACTGTGATCTAAGTGGGAGACTGCATTGAGCAAAGCTACCTTAATAAAGTACAACTGAAGCCTGGTTTACATCAGCATTCAAAAAAAAAAGATACCAAGATTAAGCATCAGGCAACAACACCAATGGGCAATAAGAGATTCGAGGTTGTTTGAAAGGGTTTTTTTGTTGTTCTTGTCATTTTTTATGACAATCCTGAGGCTCAGGGATAACAGTTTGCTTTAGAATTGACTCTTCCTCAGCATGTATTCATCTTACAAAGCACACTAGGCTTGAACCAGAAATCAAAATCAGGAACAGCAGTGCTTAATCGTATCAAAACCTGCTGAGGGATTGAAAGATCAAGGTCCTGGTGTGTTTTCACATGGCAATCACCATGCTGTGTTAAACAACAACACAGCAGGACAGTAGCTATTACTTACGTCGATTGTTATGAGCATGGACGTTACATTCAAGGATTGTTACTTGAATGGTAATTCTGATATACTAAAACATTATTGCCACAGAGGAAGGAATACTACATGGATTCAGATATCACAGAATACCTTATTTCAAATTTGAAGTCCATTGACCGTGAAAATCATCACCACAAAATGAATTCCATGAAACATCAATGCAAGTCAAACACCTCTACATCCATCCTATCTAGGTCATTTGCAGGAAGCAGGATCCAGCTGCTACAGGCTGTCATCTAGTTTCGTGTAATCACCTTTTACAGAATGCCTAGATGGGAAATCAGAAAATTTTTGCCACCACCTAAAATCTTATAGATCTTCATTCATTGAGGGGAAGCCATCTTACCAGTTTCAACTTACCAGAAAAATCAACATGATCCAATCCACAAAGTTTTCATTTTTCCACAGTTCGGTAATATAATGTAGTATCACTAAATATGGAACATTGATTTCCAGTCATTAAGACACACAAGTGAATTATTATCTATTCTTTTAATTTTGCTTCAATTCATTGAGAAATGCTTCAGGAGACTTATATATATACATTAGACACCTTTCGAAAACAGAGGATTTTTTTTTTTTATTTCTTCAATGGATTTTTTTGTCTGTCTCTAATGTATCTATTCAAAAATAGTTTCTATTTTAACATGTCACATCCTCTCTGATTTTGATCAAGGATAGATTGAGGGTAATTTTTGATAGTGTGAATAATACAATGTCTACCAAAACAAAACACAAATATCTTTGAGGAACCAAAGTTTGGTTTTGACCATATCAAGAGGAATCACACAAGCTTCACACAAAGCTATTTTCCTTTAAATTGTCAATCTTTCTTTAAAAGTTTGCTATGAGCAATATTTACAACTTTTAAAAAAGTCTTTCATAAAAAAACCTGGCACTTGGAAATAAAATCTTTACTTTGCTTTAATGAAAACCTCGGGGCCCTTCCTTACGTACAATACTTCTGTACCTTGCAAGGTAAATGAACTTAACATTTCTTTTGATTAAACTAGGTATTTGTTATCAGTAGTTTCTCTTTGTTTAAACTTTTATTTTATTGATCTTTAAATAAAAGGATTATACAATTCTTGATGCATGACAGAATGAAATCCCACAAGAGAACATTTCAAAAAGAATTCAGCAATACACACCAGTTATGTCAAATAAAGTCATCCAGAAAGCAATGCTTGCGGGAAAAGTCCTCTACCGCCGGGTAATAAAGACATCTGTCAAAACTTGTACTGTAATCAGGACTGGATGTATGTGCATGCACAGGACAATAAACAAAATCTCATAGACACATAGGATGAAAGAATAAAATATCATTTAAACAACTTTCTTAGGAATAAATTATTCAAAAGGGACAGCAGTGCTAACAAGCCCAAGAAAAGAGATGCCATACTTGGTGCAAGCCTGGCTCAGAGGTGCATTTTTGTTATTCTCTCTGTAATAGAGAAGAAGAAAGGGACAAATCTGAAAAGTCCTAGCTCATCCTGTCTCATTTCTAAGCATCATTAATCTCCTTTGCCCTGCTAGATTTCTTTCCTCTTTTCTAGCTACAGTTGCAGTTAGTATTTATACTGTGCATATGAAAGCTATAGATAACTAACCCTGTAGGGTTAGTTAACCACAGCTTTCACTGAGTCTCTCCTTGGTTACCTACCTTTAGAACACAGTTTCTCCACTCCTGATGATCATTTAGATAGCCTATGTTTATGAAGATAAAATATATTCACATGAGATCTTTACATCACACTGCTCCTGTGTCTTACCACCCTTCTTGACACTGGGCTTGCTTCTGCAAAACATTTTCCTTTTACCTGTCACAAGTATTTTGTAGGATGTTACAAGAAAAGATATGGCAAATTTCCTGCTGGATACACATAACGTTCTTCAGTTGTCATGAGTGTCTGTTACTTTAGCTCTGACTTCTACTAAACACATCATGCAAACATGATATTTCTTTCAGATACATTAGGATGAGTTGTGTTCCTGATACTCAAAGCTGTTCCTGTACTTAATTGTTTTCCTAAAGATTTTCCTGTCTGTGAATGAACTGTTTTCCCTCACAACTATCTCTTCTTATTTTCAACACTTTTTGATGTATGTTCATAATTACACTTTTCTTATGCACATCTCAGAAAATAACAATGATTTGACAGGCAGCTGAAATGCTTCGTGGCTCACTCAGGGTCATGTGACATATGATTAATACCACGTTTTACCCCGCATGCATGTAAATTGCTGAAAGAAGTAAAATCACTCTTAACAGAATATTAGGCACCAGGTGAGTTTTATTTTGCCTGTAACATTTTCAAAAAGTTGTAAAAGATTCACATCCTTTGCTAACTTATAAACATTGAATTCAGACTTTTCAGTATTGTTACATTCCTCTATCTTCCTTATTCTGTGCTGCAAGGCAGTGGCCTTTCTAGAAGAAATACATGTTCAGTATTAATAAAGATTATGTATAATCTATGTATGATCACTTTTTTCCAACTGATTTTCACTCCTAAATTATAAATGGACAACTAAACTGTTAACTTTGGGCATCTGTCTTCCTCGCCTTCAAGGACCGCTAATGCAACCAGAAGACAAATTCAAGTGTATTAACTTGGATATAATCTCCAAGTCTACATCTTCATCCCAAAATTAAAGTAATTAAGAAAATTAAAGCCCTAGATTGGATGTTACATTTCTAGATGTCTAATTATTGGAAGTTTAATGATAAATGGGTGGCAATTATTTTTCCCTTGAACTTACCACTTTATTTTAAATCAAATATTATCGTTAGAAGATCTTCCTAAGGAAAACAATCCAGTCTACATTTCTTTGAACTGAGTATAAGGTCATGCTTAATGGCCAGTCATAAAGAAAATAAACATCACTTTTTTCTTTGTAGCTTCAAAATACATAACAACCATTAAATTAATATGTATGAGACAGCCCAGCTTATGACCTAGGATGAATCATTAAGTTTCATTCTCAGAATCTGGAGATGTAACTCCCTTATTCTGGCATCCTGAAGAATAATCTTATTTAGAGATGCTGAGCAATGCAGGATGAATTCAGTTGCCTCTGTGTCAGCTCTTGTACTTTCCCTCAGCTTTGTCTTTCTGTTTTTTCCCCTTTCTGCTCTGTAAAACACATCAAGTCTTAATTCATGGGCTTCATAAATTCAAAACGGGTTTCTTTGATCAGACGGAAAGCCTTAAGGAAACATAATGTACTATTTGTACTGAACAGAGGGCCCTTTCTCTTCCATCACTTGCATAGGGTCCTTTCTCTTTCATCATTTCTATGGTTGATCAGATAGTCATGTGGATGCCAAGATCTGTAAGATTCAGCTTCAGAAAATACATCTGGTATTTTGGCAGACTTCAGAAGCATCATTCATAACAATCTTGCCCTTGACTCTGACTATGTCACCTGCTTAGGTTGTCCTTTCTCAGAGTTTGTAACATGATCCTTAACTGCTTTTCCAGACCACTTTGTACTCTTGAAGTATGAGTTTATATCACCTGCATTCAGCAGTATGCATCTTTGATGTAAGTTAGTGTACAAAGACATTTGCCACATACTGAGTAGATGATCTCTGCCCCACATGATGGAATTTTCCCTTTTCAAAGTATGTTCTCTTTTAGATACATCTGCCCTTCCCCACTGCCTTTTCTTGGTATGATGGAAATGATACATCATAACATGCAACGTGCATGGAATTTTCTCATGAATATTTCACAGAACCTTCACATATACACCTATAAAACTTCAAATTATCAAACTATTTCTCCTTTTTCCTGTAACTTTGCATCTTAACCTACCTATGAAAAGAAGACTGTCATACTGATAATCAATTTTAAAAGCTAACTAGCCACCATACACTTTCCAATTTTACTCCACAAAAAAATGGTATTTCCAAGACCAGGATTATTTGTAATGGAAGAGCCTTGCTCAGGTGAATTTATTGTGTGAAAGAAATTCATAAAGAATTCAATATGAACTATAACATCATTGACAGTTGCTGTACAAAATCTATCATATACACTATACCTACTGGAAGTGTTTGTATTCTCATCACTTAGTCAAATATTCTTTTACAAGACAGAGGAGAAGCCAGCTTGAATATTTCTGTTCTAGTCTGGAATTTGTGATTGGTCAAAATATTTGCCAGTTGTTGACATGGGTTAATTTCTGAGTGACATTTAAAACTTCTGTAAGAAATTTAAGACTCAGTGAAAGGCTACAGCTGATCATACTCTAACCAATCTTATCGTGTCCCTTTTAATGTTTTTGCAAGGCCTGAGATAAAACAGTCTACTAAAACAAATGGGGCTTATTTGCATGCTATTATCTGCTGTTGAAGCGTTGGTAAAAATTTCTGAGTATCAGGTAAATTCAATTCATTAAGAAAATGTAAGAAGAATTTAGTGAGCTGGTCATTTGTATTTTTCCCTCTCTTGTTTGTCCTATTTTCTTTCTAAAAATGTAAAAACCCTCCAATTAAAAAAAAGTTTTCTTGAGGGGAAGAAAAGTTAACAGACTGTTTCACAGTATTTTCCCTATAGTTGAAAGTAATATATTTTCCATGCAGTGAGGACTGCACGAAATGAAACTGGTGCAAGATGTTTTGAAGGTATAACTGACTCAGGCTGTACCTTTCCAAATGATAGCTCTTTTTGATGTTCACCTGGCATTGAGCAAAAATTATTGCAGTCAATATCTAAACACTAAATGCTACTTTGACCTAATTTTCTATGTTGGGTATAGAAAGACAAAGTGATAAAGTCATCGGTTCCATTAAAAAGGCACCCTGCATGCGTTGTTTGGGGTTGTTTTTTTAATGAATACACTCTTTTCTGGTATTGCCTATGACAAAGTCATTTTGACAGAGCTATAGGACTTTCTTTCACCTATTCTCCTTTGGAAGACCAAGGCACAATTTTAGCGTGGTGATTGATGTCTTGGTTATCTGGACATTCTCATTTTAAACTGCTATTGAAGAGACTTGAATAATTTACACTTCCTGCCATGAACTTGGCAGCTTTTTTCAGTAGTTCCTGATTTATTGCACCGAGCAGTGTGACAGTTTTCTAGTCTGTATAAATGCAATGTGCCGTTACAAAGAGTAGTACACGTAGTGGTGGATTATGAACTTCACTCTTTTCATGAAGAGCTTTTAAAGGCTTCTCTAAGCTGGCAGAAATTACCTTAACACTCAGACCATTCTGAATTGGTCCCTAGCCAGTCAATTAAGAATAAAATAATAATAATAAAAATAATAATAATAATAATAGTAATAACAACAACAACAGTAAAGTAACAAAGGAAAAGGAATTTAACAGTAAAACTAAACCTAAACCAAATGTTACAAGTAACTGTGAGCGGTCAGCTGCAGTGTTTTTCTCCAAGGATGATGTCAATTAATATCTGAATTCATGCAATACACCGTGAGAAACCTCAAATATTTCAGCTTAGGTTATATAAGACCTTTCTTGGCAAGAGAAGTATCAGGCACACCAGCTGTTTGCTTCAAGTTTGCAGCCAACGTTCTAAAAAGCATGCAGCAGTAGGATGGAAAGAAGGAAGAAGGGATGAGCAAATCAGCAGAGCTGGATGCAGCTGTCTTACGCTCAGCTGGTAGAATGATGTCAAAGAAACGCTTGAGTGTAGGGCTTTGTTACTGTCCCTTAGCTGCCTTGTCTCACTCCACAACTGTCCTTGCAGCAGCTTCCTTTCGCTGCTTGGTGTAATCATACTTAAGTTTTATGAGTCTACTGCATATGTCAAAATTATGTCATAGACACTTCATTGCTATTGGTCCTACTGAACAGTACCATGCAGAGCTAACGTATTTCCTTCTCCACAGGAGATCCATGTTTCCATGGATCAAGTTTAGTGATTTTCAGCGCTCGTTTGACTATGTACACCAAGTGAAGGTTTATTGATTTCTTTTCTCTGCTTGAAATATTGCAGAGATAAAAGAGAAAATTGTCCAGTATAAGTAGCATTATGCTGTTTGAGTGAAATGTGTATGCTCACAAGGTACTATACAAAATATAAGAGTAAAAGGAAGCATTTGGGAGCAAAAAAAAAGGTAAATACAGCCAAAGTATCTGATTATTGTATATAACACATCTTTGATTTAGTCTACATCATTCCTCTTTACATTTCATTCTTGGGGTTTTTTTTTCCGTTAAAGCGTATAATACAACAAGCAAAGTATAATACTATCTGTTCTTCATATGCAAACACATACATCAGTAACTCACTAGTTATAAGTGAGTTATAACCTATCAAATTCAGAACACCCATAACAGTGTGAAGCAATAAAGTCTAATTACCCTTACACGGTGATATCAGAGAAAGAAAAAAAGAAAAAGAAAAACACTCTCTCAACAAAGCTGCTTAGACAGATCAGCATCACCTGCCATATAGCACCACTCAGCCTCTTAAACTTGTGAGACTTTGCCACACTCAACATGCTCCTCCTTCACCTTTGTTAGGCAACCAATTCCCAAATTTTCTGCTCTTTTCTTTTCATAGTACCCAGGGACTTTGAGAAAAGAAAAAAAGATTCTAAAATGTGCAGTTTTTAACTCATGAGTAATTAAGAGTCTAATTTTCTGCAGGTGAGTGTAATCTTTTGTAGTTCAGACTAACAAGACTATAAAAGTCTCAGAAGCATTAGTTGATTTTAAAGCTTTTAAAGACAAAGATTTTGTCCCAATACAAAATATCAAATTCCTTATGGTATGTTACAAGAAAGAAGAAAGTACTTATTTTGTAGAGAATCTCAGTCTCAAAGTTCAGACAATATTTCAGAAAGCAGAGTCCAACTAGCAAAATTGTGTGGAATTGCTATGAGACTCCTCTGTAGCCATGGACACATTGTCATGGTGTTTGACAAAGATCCTCTCCCACATGTGAAAAACTGCTGCTCACTTGGTGTACAACAGTTGCTACACAACCAAATTAGGATTTACATTTAAAACTGCCCTGGCTCTGCTGGTAAATATGACAATAGTAGGAACCAGAATTTCTTCTTAATAATAGCCTTCTAGTTAATAACTCCTAAGAATTCAGACTGTTTGGGAGCTGTTTCTGTTACACCTTCTAAAACATCTCTTTTCTTATATTTCTAGAAATGCTTTCTAAATCCCAAGTTTTAAACCTACTTAGAAGTGCTCTTTTCTCTAATTCTGTTCCTCAGCAACTGTCTAGTTTTTTCTTATTTCCCCTGACCTCTCTTCGTCCTCAGTTCTCTTTAAAGATCACCCTTTTTTGTCCCTTGTGTCCTGTCTGTCATTTATATTTCTTCCTGGCCTTGATTGCTGGGTTCATTTCCCTAATCAGCTTCTTTTCTGTGCAGCTTTGAGACTTCTTCTTTTATGTCACTCTTCACTGTTGGCAACTTCACACTAGTTTCAGAAATACGAAGAAACGCAACGCCAGGGCCTGAATGGTCATGATCCTCACCTCTTTGCACTGCCTTGCAGAAACAAATGAAATTAGAAAGCTGGCTGAAAACAACTTTTTCAGAAATCCACAAGTTCTGGATGACAGAGGTCTCTCAAAGTCTGACGGAGATACTAAGGTGACCACAAGTTGTCACAGAGTCAGGTGTACCTTTCAGGTGCCATATTTTTCAGTAGAGGCACATGGAAAACAGATTAAAATCTGGGATAAAAACATAATCATGGACAGACATGAAACCAACTACCCATCATACAACTGACCTAAGTATGGGTGAATTTTCTTGAAAAAGATTTTTTTTGAGGCTCACAGTTAAAATTTTTTTAACCTGGCTGTATTGTCCTCACTACCATACTAAAACAATAAAAAAGGCAACACTAAAATGTATGGCAGTTGGGAGTCTTGGGTCAGCAACAGTCTGGTTATTTTCATGTGTTTTGGATTTATACTGTGATTTAATGAGGAATTAGAGGGTGGTGACTCCTAAATGCCTACCATAGATTTTTCCTAAACATGAGGGATAGCATGTGTTTTGACAGTGTGACTCCAAGAGTACCTGAGAGGCTCAGGCTCTGAAGGTTTGCTGACTCAAGAACTGTGCTGATTAAGGCACTTCAGGCAGCCTCACTTTTTACTAAGAGTGGATCGCATGCAATTGGATCACAAAAGGTCCATTCAGGATTCAGGCTTTAAAGAGAGGCAGAGGAATTTGCAGTCCAAAGAAAAGAGATACAAAAAGAAAAGTGAGTGGAGTACAATATACAGATAAAGTGATGATGGACTCAGAGTTTATTATTTTTACTCTTTTTTTCGCATATCCACTTATCCACCTACGTATACACTTTACACCAACATATAAGCAGTCTGCCTACTTCAGCACATTTCTGATGTATCCAGGAGGAATCAGGTTTCAAATTCAGGAAGAATTTCTGGTACTTTTAGTTTAGTCTTGCTATTTCCAGCATTTTAACTCTCCCTATGGAGAACTGATTTTTTAATGTGAGAAGACTAAGACAGTCCCTACTGATTTGAACAACCACAGAGTTACAGACTAATGGAAACTGGGAGAGACACCTGAATGATCAACACCTCATCATAACAGGGGCTAACTTAAGTTAGCTCAGGCTACCCAGGACTTTCTCCAGTTAATTTTTAACATCTTTCAAAGCAAACTACCCAAAATCACTGGGAAACCTGTACCATTGCATAGTCAGTCTTATTATAGAATTACTCCTCTTATCCTGTCCCAGGCAGCTGCTGATTCTGGCTTCGTCTTCTATATCCTCTGCCATTAGGTATTTATACACACTGATAAGATAACCCCTAAGTGATATCTCGCCTCTTCTTCAGGCTAAATAGCCCCAGCTCTTTCAGTCTGTCCTTGTATGACAGGTGTTCCAGCACCTGCAACCTCTGCTGGACTCAGTCCACCAAAGCCATGTATCTCTTGCACTGCAGAACCCAAATCTGGAAGCAGCACCCAGATATGGTCTCACTAGTGCTGAGAGTAAGTGTCAATACTCTTCAACCTGCTGGTGACATTTTTCCTAACTCAGCTCAGGATGTTGTCAGTATCTTTCTGATACATTGCTCATGACCAATTTGTTCAGCAGGTTTTCCACACTGTTTTCTGCCAGGCTGCTTTCCATCTTGTTGTCCCCCAGCATGTACTGGTGCATGGTCTTCTTATTTCTGTGATTTTTCTTTACCTTTATGAATTTCATGAGGTTCCTGTCTACTGACTTCTCCATCCTGTCAAAGTCCCTATGACTAGTAGCACACCCATCTGGTACAAGAAACACTCTTCCCTGCCCTGTATCATCTGCAAACTTGCTGAATGCCCTCTGTACCAGAATCCAGGTCGTTAATGAAGATGTTAAACTGTATTGGCCCTGATATTGAACCCTGCAGTATACCACTAGTGACTAGTTCTCATTTGGAATTCATATCACTGACCACAACTCTTTCAGCCAGGCAATTCAGCTAGTTTTTAATTCAGCTCCCTGTGCACTTATGGCCTGTACTTCTCAGTCTGTCTGTGAAGGTATTATGGCAGACAGCATTGAAAACCTTGTTGAAGTCAGGATAACCAACATCCACTGCTCTCCCCTCATCCATCAAGCCAGTTATCTTAGAATAGATGGTTATCAGTTTGGTTAAACATAAATCCATGATGACTACTTCTGATCAATTTCTTGTCCTTCATGTGTTTAGAAATTATTTGCACAGGAGGGTTTGCACCATTATCCTCCAAGGAATCAAGGTGAGGCTGACTGGTCTACAGTTCCCTGGATCCCACTTCTGTCCCCTCTTAAAGATAGGAGTGACTCTCATGGGCACACCTTGTCAGGTCCCATGGACTTGTGCATATTTTGTTTATTTAAATGTAATTCCCTAACATATTCCTCTTGTACTGAGGCTGAGTCTTACATGCCCCATACACTCCTGGGATTCATAATTGCTGCTCTTGACAGAAGACAGAGATCAAGTAGGCATTAATTACTTCAGCTTTTTCTGTGTCCTTTATCATGAGATCCCCTGCCCTATTCAGCAGCAGACAAACATTTTCCATAGTCTTCTTTTTGCTGCTGATAAACTTTTGAGAACTTTCCTTGTTTTCCTTTACTTCTCTTGGCAGATTTGTTTCCAGGTGAGTTTTGCTTTCCTAAACACATCTTAGTATGTTCAGACTGCTCGTCTCTATTCTTCCCAGGACTTTTCTCCTTTTCCATCTCTTGTACACTCACTTTTTGCATCTGAGTTTTATCACTATCTTCTAGTTTATCTTTTTGCTTCATTTTGTGTTCATTGGTTTCAACTGCTCTGGAGCTTGACAGAGATGATTCTTGAAAGTCAACAAATTCTTCTAGAGGTTTCTTCTCTCCAGATACATATCCCGTGGGTTTATCTGAAGAAGATTCAGGTTAAAGTCTGCTCCCCTGAAGTTCAGCGTTATGGTTCTCCTTTGTTTTCTTCTCTCCAGAACACCATAACCTCATGGTCACTATAGCTCAGGCTCACCCTGAACATCCACAAACAGATTCTTCCCTACTTGTCAAAAACAGGTCCAGCAGAAAATCACTGCTCATCAGGTTCTCAGTCACATGTCTGGAAGCGTTTTTCAAATACATTCCAAAAACCTTGGTGATCTGTCCTTCTGTGTTGCGCTTCTAGCAGACATTGTGGTCCTTGAAGTTCTCCATGAGATGCAAGTCCTGTGAATGTGGAGCTACTACTACTACTCTAGTAGTCTTAAAATGGTCTTATCTACTTGTTCTCTCTGACCAGGCAGCCTGTAGCAGACACACAAAAATTATTCCTGTTGGCCAGCTAATCCTGACTGATAAACTCTGAGTTAACTCATCATGAATTCCAAGGCAAAGCTTCATGCACTCACACTTCTCTCACATAAAAGGCAACTCTTCCTACCTTCCTACCCTCCTGTCCAGTCTCTAAAGAACCTGTATACATCTGTTGCAGCACTTCAGTTATAAGCTATCCCACCATATGCCTGTGATTCCAATGAGGTCATATCCCTGCAACAGCACAGAAACCTCTAATTACTCTTATTACTGGTTTACACTGCATTCATCAGTGTACAGGCACTCAGTTATGTCCATCTCCTAGAAAAAATATGAGAACTTTCCCAAAAATTTTGTCTCATAAAACTGTCATGTGCATACAGAATGTGGGATGACCCCACCTCAACATCCTTTTGCTGATTACAAACACTCGTATCATCCTACATCCTTTGCATGCTTAAGACAATCTATCACTTCCTCACATTACTTTTGGTCATTCTTTCTCTCACCATCATTTCTAGCTTAAAGCTCTTCTTATGTGAGATCTCACTATCCTGGATGTCAGGAAAGCAGGCTTTTCAGGGATCTGCTTCAAAGACTACCACAAGAAAAAGCGAAGGAAGGCAGAGGGGACCAAGAAAGCCATCTAATGGACACAGATCACATCCTTCAAAGCAAGGGTGCCCTTGATTTCTTTGGCTATGTCACTGATGAAGATACTAAAGAGCACGGACACACCCTCACTGCTGTGCATTGGGACTCTGAGCCACTGACCACCATTCCGTGGATAGGAATACTCAACCAGTTTCTTATCCATCTAAGAGTACCATCGGATCATTACCTCTCCAATTTTGAGAAATGGATGTTGTGGGGAACAGTGTGAAAGGCTTTACAGAAGTCCAGAAAAATGGTGTCTGTCACCTTTCTTTGCCCACTGATGTAGTGATTAAATCATATTTCAAAGCTGTATATATCTTAATCATATAGCTATCAAGACTGTTAAATATAAAATATCTTTTTTAAATCATGTGAACACTTTCATATGATCTATGCTCTTGTTTGCACAGATGCCATGCTTCTAAGTATGTACACTGGTATAAAGATTTCCAATAACATGAGTGATTTTTAAACTCACACCAATATAAACCAGAGAAAATTCCATTCAACTTAAACTGATCAGTTTATGACCCAAAGCATAAGAATTAATGATTCTCATTTTACTGTAGTGAGTGGAATTGCAGATGCTATTCTCATTATCATAAGTGATTTTTTCCTTTTTTTTTTTTTTTTATTCTTTACAGTCTGATTTGCTCTATTTAGTTTGTTCTCTTCAAGCAAATCCTCTGACTGGTACTGCTGCAGAAGTAGAAAGGGTTTTCTTAAAAACTTGGTATTGCTTTTCTTCTACTGTATCTGTCTATTCTTGTGAAAGTAGACATGTCATTTCTCAAACATCTCAGAAATATTCAAGAGTGGAACAGATTGGATCATGTATTAAGACTAATAACTAAGAAACAAAAAATAAAAATCAATATAATTAAAGGAAATAACTGGAGAGTTTTCGAACAGGCTTTTAAAAATGCATTTAATCAAGAGAGGTCATCAGAAATTCTCCTCTTTCAGCTAAGTGCTGTAAGTAGCTGACCCAGGACCTCAATATCTGCAAAATTCTGGTGGAAAATATTCTGAACTATGAGGGAAAAAATCTTTTGAATAACTAAAGAAAATGTTACTACATTCTGTAATCCAATATCACACATCAAAGTTATTAACACTATCCTCTTAATACTGATTGAACTGCACCTAAGTATCAATTCATTTTCAATTCAGATTAAAAAGAAATTATAAAATAATTTTTGCAGAAATAGAAACGAACGTGACCTTTTCCTGACTGAGCTAGAAACTAGGAAGCATGTCAGTTCCTCTTCATTATTTTCAGAAAGGGAAATCATTGTCTTTGGGAAACTAATTTAAAGAGGGCATGTTGCATGATAGAGACAAGAGTCCCTCTCGTTTTTTAGCATACCTTCCTTTCAACAGAAATAATATAACCTTTTTTTATATATATAAAGGACAAAAAATATAAACTTCAAAAAAATTGAACATTGTAGATTAAAAACCATTTTCTACTGCTATCATACATAGAGTGCAGCAAGCGAAATTCATCTACTGACTTCTACAGAAACATTTTAAGCCAACACCTGACCCTCAAATAACTCCACACTAAAAATATGTACTAAAAAAGCATGGTTCAGGCTCTTATCTTTATCTCAGTCATCTTCTTTTTCTTAGTCCTCCATCATCTATCAAATATTTATTCTCTCTAATGCGGAAAGCACATTTTCTGTTTTGATAAACTGCAGCTCACTAAGAGTACCTATTTTTTACTACAACTTCCCATTTCAAGCCCAGTAATGTAGCAGCAGGACTACTTAACCTCTTAAAAAGAGAAGCTAGAGAAAAAAAGAAAAGTTAAAATGGTTGTTTTGAAGAGAACATTTTTGGACTCTCATTCCATATCAAAGTTTTATGTAAGTTGAGTTCCCAAAAAACATCTAGGACTGATAGAAATAAAGGAGTCTAATATTTGTCATTGGGCTGTAACAGAAATACATGACTTCTCAAAAAATATGATGGAAGGAGACAGTTACCTACTTGACATCAATGAGAGAAATCTGAAACATACTAATTAGAAGTATTTCAAGCCTAAAAAAAGGCCTACTCAGGCATTGGTGATAATAAACATGTAGGGTAAAGAGCCCTCCCCATGGCGCACTTCATGAAAATTCACTGCTCTGATTGAAAATCTGTTTCAACAGATGTACGGCATACCCAGATGCCAAAACAGACTCTTAGCAGTGTACACCAGTCACATAGTGCTTTGAACAAACAAAACAATATAGTGACAAGGAAAAGATAACCATCTGATTTTAAAGGCAAAAATTGCAAACCATAATATGACTGATAAGTGGAAAGAACAGATAAAGAACCTGAAGGTTATAAGGGTTGAGGATGAGACATAGAAATATGCTTGGTGTCTAAAGTAGCTTTTTTCACAAATGACCTACAAAATTTGCACAGAGGGGCGTGGATCTCACTCAATCTTTGGGGGGAAAAAATAAAAAATATTAAAAAGTAAAACTTGTGAAGTTTTTAAAAAATCTAACATACATGAAGAAGCCTACACTACTAGGCCACAATCCTTTTGCTGACAATAAAAGAAAAAAGCCCAAACAAACGAACCCTGAAAGATCAGAGAAATAGAAGTTAATACAGAAAATAAAGAACAAAAAAGAAAAGAAAAATCAACCACACTATAAACTCACATTTGAACTGAAAAACACATTTTAAGACTCTATCGGAGGAAAAAGAAACTGAAGGCAAACTGTAGCAGCAGATGAAAAGATCTGTGCAAGAAGGAGTGTGTTACACAAGTTCTAGCAACCAATATTACTAATGCCACCCATAGACAGACAGAGATTTTTAAGGCTAAACAGAAAACCAAATGGGGTGGATGTGCGTACAGGATATGAAAAGCTTTTGTACTGCTATGTACTGTATTATTTCTACTCCTTTTTGGCCCCATAGATCGAATGATCACATCAGCAAAATACTTGGGTGTTATTCCAGAAGTGCAGTTTCTAGATATTATAGATAGTCAGTCTAGAAAACTTAAATGCTGCAATACTGAGCGACACTTTTGTAAAACCTCAAATAATCTGTTACATTATCCTGACACACCTGACTAAAACTAGGCCATGACCAAACAAATGCCCTCAAAATCCAAGGGCAATCGATGCTACTTCACAAAATTATCACAAAGTTACAGTAATTAATGTTGCTAAGTCTGTAAAGTCAATGGTAATAGAAAAACTAGAGACACCTCACAATATCAAGGCTTTAGCAGTATTTAGGAGAGAAAGCACCACAACACCAGACCAGAATGAGAATGCTTAAGAGGTAATATTAGTGGAAAAAAGAGAAATAAGATTTGGCATTTGAAAATAAATTAGTCAAAAAATTGACACTTGACAAAAACACTCTCGTACCAATGAAAAGAAAAATGACCAGTTTCCATCACTATCACAAGGAAACATTGCAACTTTGTGGGACAGCTATTCAGGCCTATATGCTAATCCTACACAAGTTTGTCAAAAAGAAATTTATGCCGTAATGTGGATACTCTTTAAAAAACTAATTACAAACTTTAGCATGGAAAATGGTATATTTGATCTCCACACCCTAAAGTGTGTGGAAATAGTGCCAGTGAGGAATGGATCAGACTCCTTTTCATCCCTTGGAGTGTTACTGACACAGGAAAAACAGCAGGAGTAAACAAGGACATGGAGCAATTCCACAGTTTCTGTTGCTCAACCATTTTAATTGCCGTGTCCAGGCTGGAGTTAGTACAAAGAGTACAATGAAATCACAGCTGATTAACAGCCCATAATTTAATTCCTGTAAGACAGTTTGTTTAATCCAGGATTCTCATTACCCACGACATTCTCAATATACAAACTATGAAAGTATTTATGCATTTTAATGTGATAAATATTGAGCGGTCACTTGCAAAATAAATCATATTTAAAGTTCAATCTGAATTCTGTAGAAAACTTTTCATATATCTTCAAATTTAGAGTAGACTTTTTCTTGCATTGTTATAGATTATCAAGCTTGAATCAAACCCAGTTCAGAATACAATTTCAAAATGTTTGTTATGGTAGAACAGTTGAATGGGGAGATACCATATTTAATCTAAGTCTTTCCAATTTAAGAGCTAATTATTAAGGTATATTGTATATAAATACACATTATAATAAATATATCTTTCTAAATACAAATATACATAAATTTATAACACACACACATACAATATCATCAATTTCAAGCCCAAAAAATTAATAATCTCAAGCCATAGATGCATCCATAAAAGAAAACAAATGGTAATGATATGTTTAGTCTCCCTCAGGAATGCTCCAGTATTATTTCAATTTTAAGTATGAGGTCCCTCCTACAAGTATTTATATGAGACTAAATTAGCTCTTACAATCTTTATTCAATCCAGGAGTCAACAGACATTAATATACCAAGGAAGTAAATGGTAACTTCCCAATTGAATTTGGGAAACGCATTTTCTGTATTTTGATACAAAGATATAAAAGAAGTTTGAAAGGCACCAGACTAAAGGTCTTGATCATTCAAATTGTACCCATACCTAATTCTTGGCCTGCCCTTGGAGAGAAGTATGGCAGTGGAGTCAGTCAGTATCACTAATAAAAAGGATACAAAATGGTGGCAGGTCTGAAATTTACTCCACCTCATTTATTCTCTAAAGCATCAGGAAAGAAGGAACTTCTTTTTTCATCACTGAATGTCATTCTGAGTCCCTCTGGGTTGAAGCCCTAAGGCAGGCTATCTGTGAGGATGTTGAATACTTGAAAATCTGCAAAATCACTAATGAGTCAAGAAACTTGAGGCAAACCTTCCTTTATTCTTCATGTACAAAAAGATAATCGGAAATATTTCAGTGAGCAATACATGTCTTGCTTATGCACACAGAAAGATACTCAAAATAAAAGAAAAAACCATGAATAATTATTACCTCATCTCCATAGTTCGTCAGTAGAGGCTGAAGTTCATCACCAGTATGTAATAATTGGATCAATTCATTTTTAAATCCTACATAAATTCAAACAAATTCCCTGCTTACAGCACAGTTATCCTCTCTTACTTTAAAGAGGTGGAGGTGAAACCATAAGATAACTCATTTAATGCTTTGTGGCAGAAGCAATGGATTACATTCTGAATTATACCCTAGGGATAATACTTAAGCAGAAGATGGGAGAAGGCTATTAGAAAAGTCCAGTACTGATATTACAATACATTCTTGAAATAAATGCCCATCAAAGAAAGACACATACCACTTGGAGAACACTGCGAGCTTGATCTACAGGGAATGGGACCTCACCATAAACAGTTTTACAATGTAAAGCACTAAATAAGCCATACAAAAAGCAATCTCATAATTAAGCCACTTCTATACATTTTTAGTGTTAAATTCCTTTGATGGCATACAAGTCTCCTAATTATTTAGAAGTCTGTTTAGTGGTGCTGCAAAACACTTTCTTCTGCAAGATGAAATTTTTTCAATTACTTTCTTATTTAGTGAGGTCTGAATGCTATTTTAGGCATGAAACCACTTTGTCTTTAACATTTTGATATTTCAGGACCATCTCTCTCTCCTATGCTGTGCAACATTTTTTTCAGTATTCTTTTTTTTTGTTGCTGTGTCTTTGGTAGCTCCAAGACTTTTCTCAAGGAACGTGCATGTCTAACACAGACTTTTTTGAAGGGAAAGGTGGACAGAGGCATAATATTGGACCACGCTCTTGTCACCACAGTTGTATTCAGACTCTCTCCTGGGCCTCAGAATCTATCAACTCTATTTCTAATGCTCCAAGAATCACAGACTGGCACTCAGCTGCAAGCCCAAAGAAAATATTGGCATGATGTCATCATCCTCTCAGCCTAAATAATTTTTTTAACTGAAAATGTCCTATATATGTAGGAGTTTATTTCACCAGCTGTAAGTTACAATAAGAACAGTTGCATATGCATTGCTTTAAAGAAAACTGAAAAGTGCTAAGACTGTCTACAAATTTTAAACTACCATTTAAACAAAGATTTCTTACTTAGAAACAAGTATTTTCAGTATTACTCTTGTGTGTTTAAATATGATTTTAAATCTTGCTGATTTTAGGATATGTCTGGCATGATTTATACTCCTAATTTAATCAAATAAAATTCATCAAACCTCATGTCTACTTACACTCTTATCTAATTTCATGTAGGAAGGGAGAGATAGCATTCCCTACAGAAATATTGCACTGTCCGATTTGTTTTATATAAAGTATTTTATTTTTAAAGTATTTTTGAAGTTTAGTCATTAATTTAATTACAAAAAGGCCACAGCAAATTTGTGTTAACATTCTGATTACTTTAGTTTGAATAAACATTAAGAGTCAACTGAAAAACACTTCAGTAAGCTCACAGTGAACTTCATTGAAAAGACTCATTCTATGTCTTTAATCCTCTCTGAATTTTTATCGAATACAAAAATTTCAGGGGAATGTTTTAATCTGCTCAATACACTTTTCAGTAGAGCTATGTTTTGGCAGTTCTGCAAGTAACAGACCGTTTTAACACCTACAACCCCCATTTTGGAAAATATTCCTAGTAGCTTTTAGCTAGGACTTCTGAAAACCAGTCACAGCTCCTAAAGACATTTGCACAGGTTTTATCCCTGATTAAGGGAAGAAATTAGCATGACTGCTGCAAACCACAGGTGCTTGACTTTCATAACTAATGAGTTAATCACAGCTTTCTGGTCACCCACTGTTATCTCTTAATTTTTATCTCCTACAGCTTTTTATAATTTTACAAAATCTGTAGAGATTACCTACAGATTTTAAAATTTGTTCCCTTGATTAGATTAGTTGCAATCCAGCCTAGTGCCTTCTGTGATATGAACTTTTCTAAAAATGTTTTTTTGACATTTTAGGCTTTTTGTGTTTCTAAAGATAATTTTTAAAAAGTAGAGTGTGGGATCTATTATTATCCTTAGCCTGGGCATCTGGGGTCTCAGAACTAATACTAATCAGAATTTTTGAACTCTGGCATTTAGCTGTAACGTACTTCTGGGTTTAGCTCTAAAGCACACTTAAATTCAAATCCCTTCATTATTTTGTAGCTAGAAAGACGAGACTGTGTCCTCTATTGCCCAATAACTTATTGATAGAAGTTGATAAATAGGGTGAGTTGTTCTGTCTGCACTTATACCCTTTTAAAGTAGACCAAGTGTGGAAACTTTTTGCCAGTTTGTTTGTTTGTTTTTTTTTTCTCTTTTTCTGAGTTATGATGCAGTATTATTCAGACACTTTAGATAAGGTATTTTAGAAAGTGTGAGTAATACATGCTATAGAATTTCCATTAGAATTACAGTACACAGTTCTGCAATGTCCTTATTCCTGGTAAAGACTGCCATTATAAAGAAATGGAAGTATGTAATTTCCCTTAAAGACAAGATCAAGGTTCCTTTTCTTCCTACCCTGTCTCCATTTCAATACAAAATTGAAAATTTTCCTGTGTGGAAAAGGTAAATTACTCTTGTCTCCAGTTTTGGGGATATGAGACTCCACTCTAAACTTTCTTTGTAACTCCTAGGGAAAGATTAATGCAATACTGAAAGAGCCCTACAAGCTTTATCAGCTAAGTGAATTTCAACCTGGGCTGAACTGGCCTTCAAGAATTAACAAATTCCTGGCCAGGTCACTAATTACCACATTAATTGTTTCCATACACATGATTCCATATTTGCAAAATCAAACACTTCCATCTTGAAAGTTAGCATCTGTCAAGCAGGATTTCTCTCACATGGCCATTCACAAATCCATTTTAAGGCACTTGAAATAAAACTTGGCTTAGATCATTACTTAAATCAGAGGGTTAGCTGCTTCTTTGCATGGAAGTGTATGTAGTTCTCTAGTTCTCTGGCTTTATCTTTAAAGGTGTTTCTAACACCCCAAAACCTTTGCATCCTGTAAGGTTAATTCCACTAGCCCTGCCTGTATGAAGAAAATATCTTCCATCAGACTCTAGCCCATTTTCACAGAATCACAGAATGGTTGGGGTTGGAAGGGATCTTTGGAGCTCATCTCGTCCAACCCTACTGCTAAAGCAATCTCACCTAGAAAAGGTTGCACAGAATCTCATCCTTGCAGATTTTGAACATGTCTGAAGAAGAAAACTCCACACCCTTTCTGAATAACCTGTTCCAGTGCTCAATCACCCTCAAAGTACAGAAGTTTCTCCTCGTAGTGAAATGAAACTTTGAGTTTTAGTTTGTGCCCATTGCACCTTGTCCTGCACCTCGCCACCACGAAAAAGAGTCTGCCCCTGTCTTCTTGACATCTGCTCTGAAGATATTTGCGTGCGCATATGCAAATTTGTATGTATGTATGTATACTTTTCTTCTTACATAAGTCTGAGAAAGGGTTTTCCCATCAGGAAATGGAATATCATTAAATAATTAAACAATCATATTAACAATAGGGGTGAGGTGAATGGCCTTGTCAGGTATAAAAATGTTCTGACAATAACTAACTCCCTGTTTTCCTCTTACTTCCGTAACAGTTTTCATTGACAACTTTGCCAAAATTTGTTGAAAGAAATATAATACAATAGTGTAATATAATAGCCTGTTTCCTTTCATCCCCTGTGCCTCCAGACCCTCAGTCTGAAAGGTTTTTGAAACGGATAGTGATCTCACAGAAATATAAAGGACCGATTTCCTCCTCCCAAGAAACAAAAAGAAATATATGTTTGTGATGATTGGGTTCAAGGGTTAAACCAGAAAAACAGTACATTGTCTCACACTGCAAAAAGAAAGAATGAAATTTTTATGAGATAAAAGACACACAAAAAAAAAATACACATGCAAACGTAGAAATCAAGCTGAGTTTCAGATTTGGAGTCCAGACTCAAAGAAATTAAAAATCCTGATATAGCTGGATAGACTCTGATGGAAAATTCTGCTATTTTGGTGTCTCTCATACTACCCTGAAACATACTGAATTTGGTTTTCAACGCTGAAAAGCTTAAAGTGCAATTTTAGCAATTATCAAACTGAAAGGCAACAGAAGTGACTGTTTGGATGTTCATTCAAAGCGTGTCATTTATGCAACACACATTTGGTCCAAATCAAGCATTAGCAAAAATAATCTGAATGTTCTGATACAGGCTAAAAACTGATTGAAAGTTTTCATACGGGTGGGTGTACAAAGATAACATTGCATGTGTTCAGCCATAACCTGAGGAGACTGGACAGGCAGTTATAATATTTTTATTGTCTGAGAAATGGCCTTGAGTATGGGGGTAATTGCTGCTTCAGAGCTCTGACAGGAAATTTGTCAGCTCCAAGCATCACTTATAATTGTAATAATATATAGCACTAGAAACCCATATCCTTCTGTAAAGATATAAGAAATGCAAAGACAGAGATAAAATGCATGACTTGGGAAAGAGTAGGAACAGTCATATCACAGTACTTAATTTACATGGCATCAGAAAAGCACAGAGCTTAATTTAGTGGACAAGAAGTAATGCCACAGCTTTCCAGTGACAGTTATAGGCATGTATCCTGTCATGCTTTAAGCATGTTTCTTATCTCTGCTGAAAATTTTGGAGTTTGCGTATTCCTCGTACACTAGAAATAACAAAGCAAGTTGTTGCCTCATGTCAGACTAATTGGTAGTATGCTCCCCCTTACAAGACCACTTTACCTGCCATACTTTACTTATGCTATTGAAAAAAAACCAAAACCACAACTTACCTAAACCCAAGAAGCATAATGGGGCTCTCATTCTCTCCCTCTATCCCTTCCATATTCTCTGGAAGTGGAAAGGAAGGGAACGTCCAAAGTCACTCTTCCTGAGAGAAAATAAGTGGAAATATTATACATGACACTCGATGACAATTCCCCAATAGTATTCCCCAAATAAGTTGAGTAATTTAAAACATTTAAGACAATGAAATATCACATCAATCTTTAAGGTCAAATGTCTTATCAAGAGTTTGCTTTTAAAGTAGTTTTGCAGTTTAAGAAGGACATGTGGTAAAGCACCTGAAGTTGTGATCTTCGGTTCATAATCATTGTAACTACAATGGTGAGGTTAAAAAAAAAAAAAAGAAAGAAAAAGGTTAAAAAGACAATTACTGGTTTCAAACTTTTATTTCCATTATTAAAAAAAAAAAAATTCCTTTTCTACTTTCTCAACCTCTCCCTTGTTCCATCAAAATTCTGGGAACATATATATGTATATTCTTCCTATTCCTCTGTTAGTGCCCTTGGACCATCTAGTCCAGCCCATCAATTCTTTCAGGGAGTTGGGGTGTGAAATTATCTACGTAGGAGGAAAAATGAGAGGTGGGATAAGAAAGAGGAAAGTGCAGTGAGCAGACGCCACTGCAGTCTACACTAGAACATGTTTCACATAGCTGGAGAAACAAATTCATAATCAGCTTGCGAATTTTAAAACACTTGCTGTTTGCGAAACAAGTAATAAAAAAAAATTTCTATCAGATCTGTTCCAAAGCAAGAGTACATAAAATTTAGTTGTAGGGTGTGAAATTACTTCTGCCTTTTACACATATAATAGGATATACACCATAATTGCATGACAACACATTATTTCTTGACACTATAATCTTAAATAGTCTATATTTTTTTCTGGAGTTTTAATGCACCTATCATGTTGTACTGAATACTACTATATGCAATCTGGACTTGGAGCCCATTAAAGTAATTTAGACAAAAGGTACACTGTAAATGATTCTTACACAACATAAAGCTGCATAAAATAGCAAGAGCAGCAGAGGAAATGTTTTGATATATGCACAGTTTTTAGCCTCATTTTAACTGCAAGTTGCTTAACTACCTATTGAACTTAAGAAATATTTTGCTTCCTGGTGACAAGGAATAGTTTGCTCAGACCACACTAAATTAGTAGATTACATAGAATAGCAAGTTTATCACAGATGGAGACAAATTCTGTCTTTTACTAAGATTCATTTAGCAAAGAAAATGAGAGAGGCAACCAGTGGCCACCTTGAGTCCTACATTCCCCTCAATCTTTCCTATGCTCAGGTTAGGCCTGCCTCTTATGTGAAATAAGGGCCTGCGGCTAACCAGATTTGCCGCACTACTAATCACCCAAAACTTCAGTGTCTAGTCCACATTCATCACCTAGGCTCTAGTCAATGAAGAAAAAGAGCCCTCTTCAGCAGACAATTTATCCAATTTTAAAATGGGGTTCTGAAAGAGAGGAGACGAACTACATTCAGAAGGGGTCTAACTTATTACACGAACTGAAGAAGGAGTCGGGTCAAATTAATCTGTTAAAAAGCCCCAGTTTCAGTCTGATTCAGGTGACACTAATATCAGTTTAAATGATCATTGGCATTTGTCTGCCTGTCATAAACCTTTAGGGGGGCATTGCAGCACCACCACCCAACACAGTGTTTCCAACCAGGCAGCTGGCACTGGACTTGTATCTCTGCACAGATACCTGTGCAGCATTACCTGTGAAAAACATCACTCTGCTATTACAGCTGAATAGATAAAAATTAATTCTACTGGCATATACTGAGTGACATCAGGGCACTAGCAATGACAGTAAAGAATTCAAATAATCATTGTATAAGAGGAGTGTAGTTAAATTCTCCACTAATACGGCTCATCTGATCAAACCTCTCACAAGACATGTCCCAGTACAAAAATCCTTCATTCAGTTTTTTAACACTCATTCTCCACAGAATACACACATTGAGTATCACACACATTGAGTGTCACACACCTGCTACACACATATATCTTTAGCTCAGTGAAAATACAAAAGTGTTTGCCCTCACTATCTACAATACGAACTGTCTTTCAAGTTGTGACAAAATGCTTCCAAACAGCGTCTCATCTTCAAAGTTTATAGCTTTCCTTACAACTTTTTTTCACTTTGATGTGTACTACATTTTCAAGCATTCTTCTCTTTCATAAGTCCAAAGATTAAAAGGGTCAGGCTGAGACCCACATATTGTCATCACTGCATGGTGTCCAGTAACAGTGTGAATGGGTGAATCCTGTCTCAAATCTCTCCAAAGTTTGTATTCTCTGTGAAGTTTTAATTCAGGTGGGCTACCTAACTCTTTTTTCCCCTCCTTTTTGTCTCAATTTTTCATGTAATTTTGAACATGGCCACAGTTTGTAGCCTTCTCATTCTTTTCCCCAGCAGCCAGACACCCTATTTAGTATAAATGTCTTCCTAGGTGCTCCACCTGTAACTTAATGCTGTCCCTACTGTAGCATTTGCCACTGACAACTCAGAACTAATTATTCCAACAATGCCAGACATGTAACTAATGTCACATCCAAGATGTCCACCACAAAATAATCGTGGTATTATTTGTTATCATTTATATGTTATCTACTTGTATTTGTTGCAAATTCACAGTTACAACAGCTCTCAAATACAAACTTGCAGTATTTTCTGCAAGATCTCAACATTATAGAAGTATATAATCATAAAATAATTTTTATTAACATTTTAGTGCAAAAGGAAATGTAGAGTTTCAAAATTTTATAAATAGAAAGTTTGTAAGATTGTTTATGCAAGAAAACAGTTTAAAAATTGTTTAGTTCAAGAATGTCCACATGCTTAATTTCTCATGGGTGTTCTCTCAGTATTGTCATTGTTCACAGGCCTTGTCATCCTGGATGCCAAATATTGATAGTATCCTTTGAAATTCAGATTGTCTCTACCATAAAACCTAAATATTTTTTACACTTCCAGATTTATACGATCTACAGTGGGATTTGAGGGAAATAGACTCTCACTGGGGAATTTTTTTTGTATATATTTGAGTTTTGAGCTTATTTCAAGTGCAGACTAACTGCCATCATTGAGACCTTTACCAGCATGTAGAAAGAAACTGTGAATGAACCCCCAGATACTTTGGCCATACTTGGAAACTCTCTTGTAAGCTAATTATCAACTGATACTTCATTTCGTCTTAGCTATTGAGTTTCACAGTACAAAAACAATCAAATAAACAAAAAAAAAATTAAAAACTATTATTTGGTAAAATACATTAAACAATCAGTTCTTGTTTTTGTCCATTGCATATGGAATCAAAAGAACAGAGGTAATGAATCCTTACATGCTTTTTTACCTTGCTTCAATGACTCAACACCTCAAAGTCAGTGAAGAGAGATTTTCTGGCAACGGGTGATGAAAAAGAGATCTTTGTCTGGTATCCTGAGCCATATCCTTTTTCTACATGCCATCCAGAGAGGAAGTGGTATCTTGCAACCAGCTCTCTTTGAAAATGCTCTCCTTCGGAGGCAAGTGAAGATATTCTTGCTGTCTTGAACAGATTAGTCCCCTGATACTTCTCAGTTTGATTCCTTGACACTATCGTAACACACAGATCTCGATAAAGGTGAAGACACAATACTACTGCTGATTTGCAGTTTTACAGTATAGAGTAAAAATTAAGTTGGGAAACACTGATATCACAATGCTATTTATAAGATTGTTTAACATGGAAAATTTTCTGTTAAAAATATACCCTTAATTTTGATGATACAAGATAAATCTTTATGCTGAAGATATAAACAACTATAAACAACTCAGTGAAGGACCTGTTATTTTGCAGATATCAGATATAGTCACATTTTCATCTTAACATATTACCTAGTTTTTTGTCTTAGTTTATGTCCTTAGACTCCTTGGCACATTTCCCATCCCCTTAAGTTTATTCAACAAGTACAATACAAGATAAATACTTGCATCAACTCCCTTTTTATTTGAGGGGGAAAAGTGCATTTCTGCAAACCACCTTATGAATCAAATAAATAAATAAATATATAGATACTAACTCGATAAACAAAATAGATATTAACAGGAATAAATCCAACCTATACACTTTGTATTTGTTTAAGGCTTCTCCTTGCAGCCATAGTTTATTATTAAGCAATGTGCCCATTTTACAATTAACTAATTAATTAATTAACCTGGAGAAAGAGAGGAGCACTTGCAACTCTCACTCAATAGCTGTGCAAGAAAAATACTTTCTAACGTTTCCGCAGATACCAATGCTAATCGCCTCTTAGGTCAAATAAGCTTTGCCTGAAAGCTTGAGGAAGGAATTTGCCCTTATGAGGGATAAAAATTTTGCCTTAAGAAGAAAAGGATTATCCAGGAGTTTAGGATTTAATTTACAAAAACTGTAATAATCTGTTTGTCCCTATCCTGCTGTTTAGTTTGTGGATCTCCCTACAATCTATAAGGAGGAACAAATATTTCTGACTGGCCAATTTTCCTCTCCACAATGCCATACACCTCTATTATCTGCTGTCAGACATTGTCTTTAGAAGCCCACAGGAAAGAAAAGTAATGCTAGCATTCAGGGGAAGAAGAAAAACATGTTAACTCAGCTGTGGGTTATATTAACTTCCTCTCAATTCATGAGTAAATAAAAAGATTCATAATCCATCCCATGTCATGGCCTCTCAAACTCTCAATGCTGGAATCCTGAGACCTCCTGAGCAGGGTGATTGGCATAAAAGATTTGTCTTCAGCACTCATAAATGCACTAAAAGTACATCTTGTCATTACTGATAAATGACATCTTTAAAGTTCATCATATTAAGTGAAAAATATTTTCAGATCCACCGAGACAAGGATCAAATTGCCTATTATTTAACAGATTTCATCTAGTGCAATCACAACAAGTGGTTTACACAGAAATATAGTATCAGGGGAAAATAAATATTCATGTCTTTAACAAGATTTGGCAAGAGAAAACACAAGGAATATGTTGATCCAATTATCAACCAGACTGAACAATTTTATTTCAAAAAAGCCACTGAGTCTATACTCATAAGTATCCAGTCATCTGATAATCTAGCCCTTCTTATTTCAATTTTTTGATCAGATTTATTTGGAACAGAGAGGGAGGTCAGCCTTCTCACAGCCAACAGGAAAAAAAAGTTGGTGATTAAGTCCCCAGAATTTCCATTTCTGCAAAGGATAATATTCTAACCACAGTAAGAAAAAAATATCAGCTAAAAAGATCTCACCTTATTTTGCTTAATGGATTTATTCTCTATTGAAGTATATAATCCTGCAAGACAAACTAGCTTGTGAGATTATTTCTTCCAAATAATGTCAGAATCATTATTACAACTTTGGATGAGAAAGAGAAATGGCAGAATCACAGAAAAAGGTGTGATTTGGAAGGGATCCACAAGGACCATTGATTTAAACTCCTGGTCCTGTACAGAACCATCCCCAAGGGTCACATGTGCCTGAGAAGGTTGTCCAAAGGTTTCTTAAACTTTTTCAGGCTGGCGCTGTGACCACTTCCCCGGGGAGCCTTTTTCAGTATCCAGCCACCCTCTGGGGGAAGAATTTTTTCCTAACATTCAATTTAAACCTCCCCTGGCACAACTTCAGGCCATTCCCCTGAGCCCTGTCACTGGGCACCACAGAGAAGAGATCAGTGCCTGCCCCTCCTCTTCCTCTCGTGAGGAAGTTGTAGCTGCAATGAGGTCTGTCCTCAGTCTCCTCTTCTCTAGGCTGAACAGACCAAGTGACCTCAGCCCCTCCTCATACGGCTTCTCCTCAAAGCCCTCCACTGTCCTTTGGACACTCTCTAATAGTTTAATGTCTTTCTTATGTGTGGCACCCAAAACTGCCCCCAGCACT
>VZTG01009697.1:0-25811 GCA_013397845.1 Melanocharis versteri | reverse complement strand
AAAAAAAAAAAAAAGAGGTGGAATTATAAAAATAAATTAAAAGTTGGGCGCAATTTTATCATCTGATAGGTGGATTACTCAGAGCAAAGCCCAGCTTGGAGTCTGTTACAAAGTCACACCAATCCAGCCGGTTGTACCAGGAGAAAAGCAGACCGCAGTCTCTCTGCTGCTTTACAGGGATAATGTGCCAGGACTTCTAAAACTCCCTGCTTTCAAGCCTTTAAAAAAGTGCTTAAACACTGTGATCGTGGTGATTTTCCCATTAACTGCCCATTAGCTTTGCTTGCTCTCTATAAGAACCAGTCTTGGCCACATAGAGATAAGGGTATCGATGCAATAGATAGAGATGTGCAGAAAGCAGAGCCCATAAAGTCACTGCTTGTATTGTAAAAACTACCTGCTCCCCACCACCAGCCAGCCAGCCCACATCAAGCCTTCTGGGTGCCCACATTGTCCAGCTCAATCTCTGCTTCAAGGGCCTAAATTAAAGAGAGGTGGCCTTTATTCTGTGGGCCATGCTATCCCATCGTGCTACATCAAGGCACAGAGAGACATCTCTGAACCAGAACGTCACAGTGGGAAATAAAGGACTGAAGAGAGAGGTGCTAAAAGCTAGTGGGAAAGATACACTGAGCATTTTGTGCTACATTTTCACAGGCTGGAATATAAACAATCTCTGTTCTCTCCATCCGTTGACTACAGAGGGAAAGAGTTTTCCAACTAACTAAATTACTTCTGGATGGTTTAACATATCTGTGATGATAATCAAAAGGAAAGATTACGTAACAGCCATCATTCTGTAACAAGAAATCAGAACCTGTTATGATCCACTGAGCTCCTTTGAAATCTCTTGCTTGAGCCTTTTGCTAAGATGTTGTTCACCCCTGGAGAGCAGCAAGACAGATCAACAAAAGATTAAATGATTGAGAAGGAATACAGAAAAACTTTGTAACTCCAAACATCCTTCAGCCTTCGCAGGTAGTTAGAGTAATTTCTTCCTATAAGTGCTTAGAAGGAGATGTACAAAGAGGAGAATGAGAATGATGCAGTTTATTTAATATCTTAGCAAAAAGCTAATGTGCAGTACCTGCTAACAAAGTTTAGGGTAACATCATAGGAAAGTCTAACATGAAACAACATTTTTACCTTGTCAAGATCATTCCATTTCCATTGTAATGCAGCAAGGTTTTTAAAGCTTATTAGAGCAGCAGGCTCTAGAAGACAAGAAACTTATCATAGTCCAAGCAAGAGGAGGTGCCTTCTATCTTCCTAGTATGTACATTTTATTATAGAAACAAACCTTAAGCCTGAGTAGACTGTAAATGTATTTCTGCTTTATTGTTATGACTGTGTATTATTTATGTTAATGGCAAAAGTACCTAAAGATTCCAAAGATGGCCAGCACACATAATTCTAGATACTGGGTAAGCAAGCACATTTAACTTAAGGCAAACTGACAAGCAATGAATTAGTAAGTAATTAATTATGAGTTCATATTTTGATACAAAAATAGTATCAGTATCCACTGTTTCAGAAATATCAGAGGACCCTTTTAGCAAAACTGTGAGCTACACCCTAATCTTGTGCTAACCTGCTCTCCTAGTCAAGAGCTACTCTCCCCGTCTCAAATGGAATTGCATTATCTGGGTACTGGTAAGCTAGATAAACATGAAGATGGAATTCTATATAGGATGTGTGTTTGTCTATTCAGATGATATCCTACAATCTAACAAGATATTAATTGAAAAGCTTTACTTAAGACAAAGCAGAGAAAAAAAGAACTGAATATAACTTGAAATAAGGAAAATTTATTTTCTATTTAATAGAGAACACATCTTTCATTAACCTATCATGACTTAAGACTCTTTATTAATAAAATTTACATCTTCATATCTAGTTTGCTTCTGCAAGCCTGCAACTGCATTTCACATCATTTTGAAGTACATTAAAAATATCAATAAAATAAATTATTTTATGAATGTCAAGAGCTATAGTGACAGCTCCATCATCTAAAAAGCTGTGGTCACGATTTAAGAATACAAAGATCTGTCTGCTTTTCACAAGTATTAAAGGAACTATTTACTTAGGGATTTTGCACTAGTGTCCATAGCTTCCTTTATGATCTGCTATGCATGTGATTATGTGCCTTGCTTAGTGGTAAATTACAGATGGCAAAGAAATGAGAGGAAACAGAGATATAAACATGACTGGAGACAGATTTTGAGCTTGTAGCATGAGATACAGAAAGTAATTTTAAGGTGAGGGATACTATTCCCATTTTAAAGAATCCCAGTTTAAAGAAATTCCAGTTTTAAAGTTTTCCAACATGCAGAGACATCTCTCATCTTTGGGAAAATCTTCCAATCATTACAACTGAAAAAATGCAATTAGAGGCATAAAAAGAAAAAAACTCTTCAGCAAGAAGACTCCACCATTTGCAAGACTTGCTATACCCATTAAACCACATGCACATTGAGTAAAATTTCAGCATGCCAAAACAAGTGGCAATGCATGATATCATCTACAGCCTAATGTCATTGTTCTATCAGGCATCTTAACTCATGACTAACACTAGCAGGTGTTCTTCTACTGTGCTTATTTTGATATAAAGGTGTTTTTAGGGTGTGAATCTGAATTAAACCTTCTACAAAAGGCTGTGATTAACAAGACTTTTTGGAAGGAAGTGCTCTCTGCCACAATCCAGTAGGTCAGGGCATGAATCTGATCCAACACTTGGACTGATTTGGATCAAGATCTTGTAGAAGTTTTCCACACCTCTGGACAGTGCCTGAATTGCATTGTAACATGGACTTCCTGTTTCCCTATTTCCCTATTTCCCTATTTCTCCACCTGAGGCCATTTTACTCACATAGCTAAAGAGAATTTCCTAGGAAAATTGGTAGGAAGAAGTAGAAGAGAAAATACAGTTGTTAGAGCACTCATCTAGCTAGTCTAACCCCTAGCTCCATAAAATATTCATAGAAAATTAGATAACTTCACAGAAGGAAAAACACAAGCCTGGAGTACCTAATAAAAGTGTGCTAGATCTCTTCTCCAGATCAGAAAATAAAGGCACTTTAGAATCTATCCCAATAAATGTTCTATCCACTAGTTTAAAGGAAAAAACTTCTGTATTTTGTTTTTTCTCATTACATAGGATTGACCCCAGCTTTAGGATAGGGTTTATTGCTGAGTAGCATTAGATGTTTCCTTTTATTTTGGGCTTAACTAGCTAATTAACTGTGTAGAACAGGAATCACACTTTTATTCCTCTCCTTGGCATCCTCTACTGATTAGGTAATACAGCTCTGTGCTTATATTGCTGGATCCACTGACGTTCTGCTGTGGATTCAGACTTGCCAATCTTTGCTAGAGAAGGCACTTACTGTTCCAACTAAGCCTGATGGTTGAAAAGACACACACAAGCTGCTGGAATAGTTGGCTATGCTGAAGACTTGTCCAGGGACTGGGAATTGTGTCCAAATAACATGTAAAGACTGAATGATCTTAACTCCAGCATCATAACACTTCAAATAAATCATTTAATTCCTGAGCATACTCAGTTGGAAAATATTTGTATGTCAAATATGTTTCACTACAATATTTAAGAAGTTGATATAAGATCAAAGCAAGGAAGAGTAAATATCACAGCAGACAAAATTTTTTGTAGTTCTGCCCAAATCAAGCAGTTGCATTCCACATTGCTAAAATAGCTGTAATTAACCTTTAATCCAGATTTTTAAAAGGTGATAATTTAATTTGTATAGCTGTTCATATGCAAAATATTGTGCAACACTGGTGATTGCAAACCCTTTATGATGAGGTGCACATTTGGAATCAGGCTTTTAAGCAAAATCCTGCGGAGAGGTACATTTCAGTTTATATCATAATGAATTTGAGGTAGAACTGAACAAACTCCATGTGAGGCTACCATCTAAATTGCTTAGTTAAAACAGTAAATTGTGGATTCAGTTATGCACCTTCTTGCACACCGGAGTAGGAATTTCACACTCAAAAGCTTTCCATTTTTTGTCATGGTAGCAGTTTAGATTGAGCTTGCCTAGAGGAACAGATTTAGAAAGTGTGCAAATCCTTTGTTGACAAACTGTATTCTGTTTGAGAAACAAATTGAAGGTTATAAACAGCAGTGATCCCACTTCACATACCATGTTGAGAAAACAAACCAACCGATAGTCCCAATAAAAAGGACACATACTGCATTACAAAAATTTGAGATATGTGAATATTCTGACTTGAGACATTTTTCCTGGGTGCAAAAGATAAATTGTTTGTGAGGGAAGGACTGGCGACTGTATCGTTGCAAGAGAATTTGTCAGCTGGCTGTGAGGATAACAAACCAGGTCTGAGCAGCTGAACTCTGAGGTTCAGAAGCATGACTGAGAAGGGCACTTGGCAAGAGGAAATATTTGAGGCAGAAAATGAGAACATGAAGAAGCATGCAAACAGTTTAAATGCTTCTGTTCAAATAGGAAGAAATGCAGCACAAGTTTAGCTGTTAAACCACTGCTTTTGCATGACATGAAGAATTCAGACAGCAGCTCACTGACACCCTGCCAGCACCAGCTGGGCACAAAAGCAGGAAGAAAATGAGTGATTGCACAACTGCAATCATACTGAAACACAGAGTGCGGCCTCTCTGGCTACCTGGCATCAAAGTTGCACAAAGACAGATAAAATTCTGAAAAACTGATAATTCAGGACCTGAGCCTTCTGTAGCTGGCTAGGAGATAAGGAGTTTAAAATAAATAAATACAATAAAAAGTAAAATCTCACAGAACACATTTAATCTGCATTTCAGGTATTGGTGATAAGTTTGGGAAAACCAGTTAATTATGCGGTATAAAATGCACATTTCAACTTTGCATGTTACAGGAGCTGATTGCATGTACTGACTTTTGAAACAGTCATTTCATTCCACTAGGCCCCACAGAGACAGTCTAGCTGCATGCATTGGCATCTGTTCCTCTCTAAGCGTTACTAAATCCAGGGAATTATACTTGCATGCTCAACGAAGGGCTGAACACGTTCCATAAAGAGCATATTGAAGATCCCAGATAGAATGAGTTCTAGTGCAGGTGGCATTACCTATATTACTTGCAGAGTACAAGTGGTAGTGACAGGTAGGGTACAAAGAAATTGACTTGGTATCCAGGATAAACACCACACCTTTTTACTTGCAAATTGAAAGTGTTAGATATGGAAACTAGGAATAAACAAGAAATTCCAGCTGTGACTTTTAAGAGTAGATTTGCTCTTTCGTGGTTTATTTTTTTTTCAATATTTTCATCTCTCATATATCTAGCCTGTCTTAAACGCACAAAAAATATCTGCATAAGAAGGATCTCCAATAAAGGATCTCACTTTGCACCTGATTATTTTTTCCTCATGTCTGCAAGGTTCATATCACTTTGAGGCATCTTGGCAAGTAAAAGTGAGAACAGTAAAACTTTCTACATTCTATGTAGCATCTAAAATAGAAACGTCTGGAGTCGTTCTTAGGCTGGTTTTCATCTTTCTCTTCTGTTCTGCCTGAGATGTTCTGCCTCACAGAGATGTTCTGCCTAGGTTTTATTCAGTCATTAATTCAGAATTCATTCACCCCCTATAGGAGATTTTCCAACCCCTGACCATATGGTTTTTTCCTTAGGTCAACAAGCAGGCTTGACAGAGCTGAAAGGTCCATGTCATCCCTGGCATATACAGTCACCGCACCAGCACAGCTGTCAATGTTGACACCAGCACCTGGATGGGCGAAGCTCGTCTACAAGACATTTTTGACAAACCATCCCAGGAAAGAGTTGCCATCTTGTCAAGACAATATGCACCTGGGCTGGGGCAATTCCAAATATAAACCCAGGCTGGGTGGAGAAGAGATTGAGAGCAGCCCTGTGAGAAGGCCTTGGGGGTGCTGGTGGGTGAGAGGCTGGGCATGACCCAGCCATGGGCACTCCCAGCCCAGAAAGCCAAATGTGTCCTGGGCTGCATCCAAAGCAGCGTGGGCAGCAGGGCAGGGAGGGGATTCTGTCCCTCTGCTCTGCTCTGGTGAGACTCTACCTGGAGAATTACATCAGCTCTGGGGCCCCCAGCATAAGAAGGATAGGTGCCTATTGGATTAAGTCCAGAGGAGGGTCACAAAGATGATCACAGGGAGCACCTCTGCTTATGAAGGTAGGCTGGGAGAGAGAGGGGGGTGTTCAGCCAGAAGAAAAGAAGACTCCAGGGATACCTCACAGCAGCTTCTCAGTACCTAAAATGGGCCTGTAAGAGAGTTGGAGAGGGATGTTTTACAAAGGCATGGAGCAATACACCAAAGCGTAATGGCTTCAACCTGAAAGAGATTAAATTTAGATTAGTTATTAGAAAGAAACTGTTTACTGTGAGGGTGGTGAAGCACTGGAACGGGTTGCCCAGAGATGCTGTCCCCTGCTCATGGCAGGAGGGTTGAACTAGATGATGTTTAAGGTCCTTTCCAACCCGAAATATTCTATGATTTTATGGTCAGGAATGAAACAAGGGACTGAGTCAATCTGATATTTTATCTTCTTTTAAACAGCCGGATTTCTAACTATAAAAAAACAATACTGCTAGCAGCAGTGTGGTCAGGAGCAACAAGCCCTTGTCAGGCATCCAGCACCCACCCAGTCTTCAGATGATGATGGCAGGCCATTAACTTGGCAGCTCTGCACTCTTCTGCCCACCCTCTGGCAGCCATTTCCTCCACGACAGTACTAAACCCAGCCACTGTCATAATGACAAACTGGTCTTTACTCCCTTACCATGTCAGCTAACAAATCACAGAATGAAACTTTGGTAGCTGAAGTCTCCAAACCCAAAGAGTAATTATCATATTTTTCACAGAATGAGCTGTCAAAGCATTACCAACCCAGATGCTACTAGATTCCGAATTGCTTAGTATATAATCTAAACTATATTGTTTGTGAAATATCTGCAATACATTCTGCAATACCTGTATTACATATGACAGCACAACATTCCTCATGGGCTGTAGAACTCCAGGTTTGCTGAGGTTTAAATTTTGTACACATGGTAAGTTCTTTGCCAAAACAGAAACACAGTCAAATGTGGAGCTGTTTGGGAATGTTTTTGCTGTTTTTTCTTGAGGAAATACAAATGGGTGCTGCAGACCAAAATACCTCTTAGATGCAAGATGGATTGAGTAATCAAAGCAGTAGCTCCTGGGTCCAGAACAGGCAGCTGGTCAGAGCATTTACCTGGACTTGGCAGGACCAGGTATGAATTCCTGGCCTTGCTCAAAAAGAGCAGGGTAACACCTGGGTTTTTCATATGCTACATTAGTCCTCTCTTTCAGACGTATTTTCTTCTGTTTTTCTGCAGAAAAAGAAATCTTGGAAGACCAAGGTTTCATTTCAGTGTAAATTGTCTATAATCCCAGATTTCAAGATTTTATGGAGTAAAAAAAAAAATCTTTACATTCTAGGTTTTGTAGAAGGTTATATACTCTCCCTGGGGTAGTATGAAAATGTTTCAGCCTTAGAGCAAAAAAAAATTGGTTTGGAATGTTTTGTAGGATCTGTTTATTGTTTTATATTGGCTAGAGAACTCCCAGATTTATTGATCTGAATTGCTTTCAAACTGGTGAGTCAGTCTTTTCAATGCTTCATCTCAAGATTGGAGTTTAGAGAATAATTTGTATTTACTCTCAAGGTGGCAAGTCTCCCAAGGAATGATAGTACTGAATGCGCTGGAAATAAAATAATCTTAATTATTCAAAAAAATTCCACTCAGTTTCAACCACACCAGATTTTCAAACTTGTTCCATACGCATGCTTTTATATGCAGAAAGTAAATACATTATTTGTATGTGCATAACTTTGGCTCAGAGTACAAACCCCAGGGATAGTATGCAGCTCCAAATACACAGGTTACAAAAAATAATTTAATTTATAAGCTTTTAAGGCTGTATTAGCTCCATATTAGTTTTTTTCTGCACTTCTGCCTCTCCAGATGTGGAAGCATAGGAAACACTTCAGGAGGAATTTTGATGCCGCCTGCCAGTATTAAGTGCTTTGGGCTGCAGCCACAAACTCTACTCCACAGGTAAAAGTGTGAGGAGCTGTGACCTCTGCTTGTGGGTTTAGATTGGACGGTGCCAACATATTCTGCAGTATACAATTCTGCAAAGGTTCAGCACAGCACAAGAAATAAAACCCAAGCAAGATAATATGTAGGCTGAACACAATGAGAAGAGATGTAAGAGATGCAACTCTCAGCTGCTTAAAAAGATTGTTCCATGTACAATGATATGAAGGAATAAAACTATATCTGAGCAAAACAGGTGGACTCAGTGTCTACCAAGTACTTGGCTGCATAATCAGTTATCTTGGTAGTCTAATGGCCAGAAGGAGTCAAATCCCAAAATGAGACATGAGTAGAACATTACTAACAGATAACTGATGTTCAAGCATTGAATAATGGAAACTGAGAACTGTTTTGAAACTCAATGTGCCTGAAGATCGAAGATCACAGATTCATTTACAAATCATAGAAGAATGACAGGCTATATCTGCAGCTGTCTTGCAGGTACCTACAGGTCTATCTCAGTGAAGAAAACTGTTCAAATGTTTCAGTTCCCACAAGTACTCTGGTATTTCTGCTGTGCAATGTGATAAAGGGTTCATTTCATACACAGGGAATAGACCATTTTTACAAATTCCAAATGTACCAAGCAAATTTCTAGGAAAACATTACCCTGATAACCATTCATTGACCATTCTGAACTGTGAGATTGGAATTCAAAAGATCTTCTCTGTCCAGCAGTGAAATAAACAGACCTTTCTAACCTTTTCATTAAAAAGAACAAGAACATCCCACATCCCAGCAGGTGGAGCAATCATGTGGCCTTTAGGATACTCCCATTTGAGTCTGGTCATCTGTTTTGGTTTCAGCTGGGGTAGTTAATTTTCTGCAGAGTGGCTGGCATGGGGCTGTTTTGGATTTGTGCTGAATACAGGGTTGATAACACAGAGATGTTTTTGTTACTGCTGAGCAGGGCTCACACAGAGCCAAGGCCTGTTCTACTTTTCACACTGCCACGCTGGTGAGGAAGTTGGGGATGCAGGGGAGGTTGGGAGGAGACACAGCCAGGACAGGTGACCCAAACTGACCAAAGGGATATTCCAGATCGTGTTGCATCATGCTCAGGATATGAAGTGGGGGAAGGAGGAGAAAGGGGAGGACATTTCATAGGATGGTGTTTGTCTTTCCAAGTAACCATTACGTGTTACAGGACCCTGCTCTCCTGGAGATGGCTGAACACTTCCCAGCCTATGGGAAGCAGGGAGTTAATTCCCTTTTTTCCTTTGATTGTATGCACAGCTTTTGCTTCCCCTGTTTAAGTGTCAATATCTAAACCCGTGAGTTTTCTCCCCCTTACCCTTCTGATCCTCTCCCCAACCTTGCTGGTGGGGCAGTGAGTAAGTGGCAGCATGGAGCTGAGTTGTTGGCTGGCATTAAACCATGGCAACTTCAAATTCTCTTACATACTCCCTATCATGGAGTGAGTTTCATTTAATATTTTCCTGTTAGAAGCACTTCACTTTCTACAGGTAGTTATTTATTTGAGGTGAGATTTGAACTTGAGTGCTGTGTATGAAGTACTGTTGCCTCTTTTTTTGTGACTTTAATACAAGACTACATCCAACAGACTGAACTTTCTTTCTGAAAGTTTAGTCACACATGGTAAAGTCCCATGAAAATGCATTTTGTCAAAAATGCTCATAACCAACTCACACTTTCATTAAGCCGTGCCTCACAAAGGTGTCCAAGATGCGTGATGGGAGAAAGACTTGACATGGAAAGAAAATACTGGAGTAAAAAGAGGCTCCGAGATATTAAGCAAGGTATTCTCTGATTCCTTTAAAGCAATTCTGTCTTTTCTATTTTCCTCTTAAAAGATTAGGTCAAAAATGTGGGGACTTTTCTCTCTTCAGTGCCTTGCAGACATACTTAGTTGTTGCTGATTGCTTCTTCTTCAAGAGCTAAAGGAATATGGAAGAGTCCTCTGGGAATGAGTCTCTCTATTCCCTTATGAAAGATAACTATATGAAGCTTTTCACTTAGAGAGAAACTTATATAAGGTATTTCACGGTGATTTTGAAAAGTCAGGCTAAGAAGTAACAATCCATGTGGTATTAGAGACCCACAGCCCTAGAGAAGAAGTAAAAAGGGATTCCTACAGTTCTTTTCCTGATTCGGGTCAAAACCTTAGAAACAAGTTAATTATCTAAACCTCTTACACGCACTGCTGAAGTGCAGATGATTTCCTTAGAAATCATCCATGCTCATTCTCTCAAGTCTTCTTCAAGCTCTAAACTTAGCATCTTTTGCAACTATAACAGCACCTTTAAATAAAACTGGTAATTCTAAAAAGAAAATTGGAGATCCAAGAGAGGGAGCTTTAGCAGATGTCAAACAGTTCAAAACAGACATGAGGAGCAAGTGTATGATTACACTGAAATTTACACTATAGATACAAGTTTAAACCAAGTCTATGAACACCAAAATATTCCCAAAATGAAAAAATGTTTTCAAGGGACTATGAAAGGTGTTGTCACCAAAGACCAGAAAAAGTTCTTCATTCATTAGGGACCTCTGTGGTTTTGTATTTTCCAATAAAAGTGTGAAGTCCAGTTGACCAATATTTTTTTCAGAAAACATACACAAAAAATCAGTGCTTGGAAAATATTCTCCTATTTTTCCTCCTCAGGATTCAAATTCCCGCACTTAAATTTTCAGGTTCCAGTTTCTTTTAAGGTTGTTTCAGGGCAGATTCTAGAAAGTCTATTTTGGCTGAAAGACATCCGTTTCCATACCCTATGGATGATTCTGACAGCAAAAAGAAAAGAGACCGAGGTAAGAAACACATTTCATTCTTTACTGCACAAGTAAGAAAATGGGGCAAATGGTACAAGAGACCTGTGTGGATGAACAAGGAACTCCAGTCACTACACAAGCATTAAGCAGGAAATGCCCAGGAGATAGAAGCACTCAGGCCACTTGAAATGAATATAGAGAATTTGCAGATTAAGTGGAAATAAGATGAGGAATCTGGAATTTAATCTAGCCAAGGATGTCAGAGACAACAAGAAAGGCTTCTTCAAATACATCAACAACAAAAGGAAAGCGAAAGATTATGTGGGCCCATTACTAAATGCAGAGGGAACCCTGGTAACGAGGACACAGAGAAGGCAGGGTTACTGAATGCCTTCTTTGCATCAGTCTTCACTGACAAAACCAGCCCTCAGCAATCTCTGACAGAGGAGACCTGGGTAAAGGAGTGCTGAAAGGAAGACTTTCCCTTGGTCAAGGAGGACTGGGTTACACAACACCCTGGCAAACTTAATATCCACAAGTTCATGGGCCCTAAGGGGATACATCTCCAAATGCTGAGAGAGCTGGTGAACACTGTAGCAAGGCCACTCACAATCATCTTTGAAAGGTCATGGCAACCAGGAGAGGTGCCTGAGGATTGGAAGAAAGCAAATGGCACCCCAGTCTTCACAAATGGCAAAAAAGAGCCACAGGAACAACCAGCCAGTCAGCCTCACTTCAGTCCCTGGAAAGGAAGTAGAGCACCTCATTCTGGAGGCCATCTCTAGTCACTTGGATGACAAGAAGGTGATCAGGAGCAATCAGCGTGTGTTCGTCAAAGGTAAATTGTGCTTGACCAACCTGATTGCCTTCTAGATGAAACAACTAACTGGGGCGACGTGTGTGTGGAGAGCTGTGGATACTGTCTACCTTGACTTCAGCAAGGCTTTCGACATTGTCTCTCACAACACCCTCATAGGTACACTCAGCAGGTGTGGGTGGGATGAGCGTACAGTGAGGTGGATGGCAGATCACAGAGGGTTATAACTAGTGGCACAGGATCTAGCTGGAGGTCTGTCATTAGTGGTGCCCCCCAAGGTTGCATAGTGAGCCCAGAATTGTTTACTTATTCATCAGTGACTTGGACGAAGGGACAGAGTACCATCTCAGCAAGTTCCCTGAAGACACAAAGCTGGGAGGAGAGACTGATACCCCTGCACCTGCTGTGCAGCCCTTCAGAGGGACCTTGACAGAGTGGGGAGATGGGCAGAGAAGAATTATATGAAATTCAACAAAGGCAAATGCAGGGTCCTGCAAGNCCAGGCTCTGCTCGGTGGTGCCGAGCAAGAGCAGAAGAGGCAACAGGCAGAAACTGACACACAGGAAGTTCCACCTGAAAACAAGGAAGAGCGTTACTGTGCATGTGACCAAGGACTGGAAAAGATTGCCCAGAGAGGATGTGGAGTTTCCCTCACTAAAGATATTTAAGAATAGTCTGGACACAATCCTGTGCCATGTACTCTAGGATTATTCTGCTTGTGCACAGAGATTGGGCCAGATGACTCACTGTGGTCCCTTCCAACCTGACCAATTCTGTGATTGTTGTGATCTCAACAAAACCCAGTTCCAGGATACAAGGTTGAAAGTCTTCTACAAGGGTGATGTGAGACCAAAACATGAGAACTAATGGTATTTCCAAACAAAGGGAAGTATTCAACAACAATGCGCCTACAGAAATTCACAATGGGGAAAAAAAATTAAAATGTGTATTTCCTAATGATTAAAGTTAAAACACTAATTAGAAATTGCTCCAATTTTCTTACTAATAGGGATGTTAAGAATTAAGGCTGATCTCCTGTTTTCTCCTTCTGATGAGAGATAAATGCTGACTGCTTTTATTAAGGTCTTACTTAGCTGCCAGAACTGGAATTCATGGAAAGTATTCATACACATATTACGGATAAGAAAGCAGGCTCCGCCAACAAAGTCAATAGCTGCTTGGAGTAGGTGTCTCCGGAGACCTAAGCAATCACGATCTATTCCTTGTATGTATCTGGCTGCCATTGTGGTCATAGAAGGCAACAGTGGGACAGATGTTGCTGGGGAAGCTGGCCACTTACAATACAATCAGTGAGGAAAACACTTGATCTTGCGGATGCAATAGCTCCAGAGGGAGCAGCTAGATCAAGCCCAAAACGCAAGGTTTTTCTTAATCACTTCCCAAAGCAGCTCCAACTGCTTTCCAAACTTATGGCCCTCCAGAAAGAGCACACTAATCAAAATTCACTTTTGGCTTAAATTTTTAGAAAGACAGGATTCTCATCTTCTGGGGAAAAAGAAAACAAGAAAGAAAAATCTCCCTTTAGATTTGTCTGTGTTCTCAGAAAAATACCATCGAATTCACTCGAAGCAGAAAGGAAAACATCAGTTTTGTTGTTCCTCATAGCTACAGTAAAAGCTTATTCCTCTAGAAATCAGACACAAAATAATCAATACAAAAAACACTGCAGTCTGGAAAATACTGTAGGTTGATGGTTCGGTGGGACATTTATTCACGGGTGTATTATTTCTTGTTCAAGAATAAAACGGGCAGTAGAGAAGTACAGTTTGGAAATCTTACAAATGACTATGTGTAGTGCACTGGTCACCTTGGAAGACAGTATGTTTGGGCGTGGAAAAATCAAACATCCCAATGTCATTCCTACTGTCAGCCAAATTACCAATCTCTATATGCAGACAACAAGAGTTATTTTCTCTGCTTTGTTTAATTGTGTAGTTAAGTTAATACCATGCAAAGAGCACCTTGTAGAAATTATCTAACTTGGAAAACAGATGAAAAAATATTTATATGCTTTGTATTAATAGTTTATATCAGTGACTGACTATTTCATGATTTTATGATAACATACTCCTCTGAAATAATAACTATGATAAATGTAGGTCTTACTATTAGCACTACTATTAGCAGTGTGAGAAAATTTCCATTCATTTTATTATCTTTTCAGTTAACTTGTCTTGCGTTATTTTAAGGATCCCAGGTTGAGCAGAAGAGCACAAAGAATAGTTAAGTCTCCTAATCTTTGATGATACTGAGGATGAACAACGCAGATGTTAATGTAGACAAAAAAAGCTATTTTGCACGTTCTGTGATCCTAAAGATTGACAAAAATAACTCACTAATGTCTTGAAAATACTACCAGAAAACTACCTTTTATTATTGAACACCGTTTCTAAATTCAACAGAAAAATCTTTCTTTACTAGAGGGAAGAAAAGGATATATTTTCTATCTAAATGAGAAAATTACAAGGGATAAAGGGACAGGTTATTCTCTATATTTTGTCTTAAAATCTAAATCACTATGATCAAATTCTTTCCTGATTTCACTGAAATCTCAGGAGGGATGAATGCGGTGAATGTGACAGTTTTAAAAGCTATCTTCCAATAGAAATACAAAAAAAAAAAAGCGCACTATAGATAAAGAATTAAGTTTCTCTCTAACTAAAAAAAAATACCTAAGGCAAGATCGAAAGCAAAACAATTACTGCTTTTGCATTGCAAAATCAGAGAATTATTCATAGCTATAATAAAAGCCGAAATGCATCAATACTTACAAAGCTATGAAAAATTTTATTTCAAGATGAATTCCATGTTGCTCTCATTTTACTACATCTCATGCATTAGAAGGAACAATATAAAACTTTCCTCTGGAACAGATAAAGACGTACACTGACAGGCAGGGGTTCTAATATATTCACACCTTCACTCAAGTTAATGACTCTGAGAGCTTAAGAGTTCAATAAAACATTGTTTGCATGAAATTTACACTTAAGTAAATAACTAGGCAAATAGGTGTGACCTCTTGTATTTGATTTCAAATGTGAATGCATGCCTGAATTTTTCCAGGCACAGTAAAGAGCCAATTCTCAAAAACAAGCCATGAAGTGTACGAGGTATTTTGTAAGCACCAATTTCACATCTTCCAGGGTTTCATAATTACAGACTTATTTGGAATTATGAAAAGTATGGAGTATCTCCTCAGTTGCTCCCAAATAAATCAGTTCTGTCAGCACCACTGACTTCCACAAAAAGAATATTAATTTAAAACAAATGCTTCTGCAAATTCGATTTCCACAATAACCCTTAACTAATTACAGGAAATCTTTGGCAGAGCAGTAGTGCAAGAAAAATATGAAACAAACAAACAAACAGACAAAAATCAATTTTACCAGTAATAACAATAAACTATTTTCAGTTGTAAATTAATTTACTTTTGATCATTTCAATAAATAAAGCAAATAAATTTTAAGCAGTAATACAGGTGCAAGCTACTAATAAATATGAAATAAGCAAAACCCTTCCAGGCCTTCAAAAAATTTTGCTGACAGAGTCAGCATTTCCAGAGGAGATAAAGGGAGGTTTCCCATCCTTATCAATGTATAATTGCATCTTTACCCTACCTATGTGAAAAAATTTTGTTTTTTCAGAATTTTCTCTCAGGACTGTCAGGAAGCCCAGGTCCTCAGATATGGCTTGTCACAATGGAAAAGCTATGAATATACTAATGTTTTATTAACTTCGGGGTCGTGTTACACAAGGATATCAGACCCTAAAATAGGATGCCTTTGCCACAGAATCCAACCAGACTTCAATCAATGCAAAGGAACTTGTGAATTCAGCAATTCTCTACCCTTGAGGGAGGCCACAGAAAAAAAACTCCTCTTAGAAGCTGCTATCATCTCTCGCATAGGACCCATCAGCAAGCCAAAATGTTACCCAGGGGAGAATATGTTGCCTGGTGCTTCACCTGTTCCCCACACACTAGGTGGACATGGCTTCAAGAGAAGTTGTTCCTGCACACTGCAGGCCTGTGCTCATCCCTTCATCAGAACTCAGGTGTGACGACAGCAAAGGTGCTGAAAATCCTGACCCTTACATTTAATAACGAAATAGATTCACCTGGGCTCATGATGTGAGCACTCCACACTCTCAATCTGCTGACACAGACTTTTTAATTAAGCTGTGCTGTGGCAGTGGCCCAGGCTTCCTTCTCATTCAGAGTGAATGAGATTGACTGGAAGGACTATCCTCCCAGTAGCAGTGACTTTGAGGAGGAAGCTGAAGGTCACTCTGCCCACTGAGTGCCACTCTAAGACATGTGTCCACCCTGGTTCCTCCCCTGTCTCCTCCCAAGTTCCTCCCCTCATACATATGTATCTACCCCTGGAAAGTTCTTGGTTCTCTATACCCCCATTGGTTGATATGTTACTACCCTTCCTGNCCCCCTCGGTTGAGCGGCTTAGGGTGCTCCTTATTCATCGCTCCCGGCTTGCCCACCGGGCTGAGAAGAGGCAAGCTCTGACCGGCGCGACACTGTGCTAAAGAGATGGAATAGGCCAGTAAAATACATCCTGTCCACACACAGCCCAGATGATAGACTCTCTTCTTTATCCTGTGTATTACGCTATGTGGAAATGTATTTCTGAAAGTGCAATCAATACCAGTCCTTTAAAATTTAGCTCTAATAGGGAGTATTAGAGCAAAAAAAAAAGTTGGAAGTTAATGGCATATTAAATCTTATCTCACAAGAGTAGAGTAGTGGTTTTATTCATGAGAAATTTTAGAGTAGAAGGGGAGAAGGAACTACTGAAAGTTACTGCTATGCTCTTACGTTCTGTACCACAGCAGAGGCCATGAACTGAAGGGCTCACTTTAATTAAAGGACATCAAAAAACCCCTAAATCTCAAGCAAATTTAACAGAAAATACACTGTAGCAGCTACTACATTGTTTCAGGACTTTATTGCCATTGGTGACAATCTTCATTTAAATCTGAATATATCTATTTTTAACTCCCAAATCTTGGATCTTCTTTTATAACTTCAATCTCTTCTTCTCACATATTTCTTAGACAATATCTGTCCCTTCTCAGATACCCGTAAATCACAATTCCTTCTCTTTCTCTTTTACCAGCCGAGTATTTCCTGGAGTCTCTCAATTTACAGCAAACTCCTCCCTTTCTTGGCTCTTCTCTGAATTTTCTCAGACTTACCAACTTCTACTTTGAATTTTGCTTATTTTAAAATGACCCAAGATTCTGAAAAAAGCTGCTCTGGAGCTAAATACAAAAGCAACCTATCTTCTGGTTTTCTTTTCAAATATCTCTGATATACTCTGCAGTTTAGTTCAAATAATTAGGGAAATACAATCAAAGTTGTCACTACTAATAAAATGCAGAATTAGGATAAAGTGTACTTCATTGGCAGTATTGAAATGATGGCTCACACTCTAGCTGATAACTTGTTCATTTTCAAGTAGCAAGGAAAGCAGTGAAAAGATAATGGGCCAAGAAAAAAAAAAATTAAAATAATCCCAGTACTTTGGACTCCTGGTTTTTTGTGGGGTTTTATTTTTGAAGTTTTATGGAGTTTCTGAGGAATTACTCTTACTAAGAAAAGTATGAATCAGCTGTTCTCAAAACATCTCTATTATTAACATAATATCACTCACAACCTTTATAAGATAGTCTGATGCGTTGTAATAGTAATGAAGAAAAACCTGCTGTATTGCATGCATGCTTACTCAGCCGCAAGTGAGAAACAAAACAATCTTTAGAAATGCAAAAGCACAGGGGAAGTATCATGTAATTTGAGGTGTTGAACAGATTGAAAAGAAGTAAAATAGAAACTAGGAAGTCATATCTGAAGACATCATCAAAAATTTCCAATAATTTATTAGCTGGTAAGTTTTCTGCCTCAAGCCAAGAAAATTACATTTTCTAATTCTCATATTTTCATGTTCAAAACAGAATAAACAAGAAGAAAAATCTTATTTCTTTACCAGGTACAACAGACAGTTTAACTGCAGAGGAGAGGCAAAAGAAACTTTTTAAATAAGATTTGATGTTACTAAAATCTACTCAGAAACTGATCAGGTGCAGTCAAGCAGAGTGTGGAAGTTATAAGACCATCTGAACCAATTACATTTCACAGAAATGACAACCACTAACATAATTGTGTACATTGGAACTAGTTTGCTTACATAACTTATGCCTGCTGTTGAGGTCTGTATTTCAATACAGCAAATGTGCAAATGGCATGGTTCCTGTTAGAAAAGAGTCTTCCATCAAGTTAAATAGCTGCACAACACACTAAAATCCAGATAGCTAGCATTCAACATTATTTTTGCATCTGTCTAAATTCTTGTTGCAGTAAACAAGATAAAAAGGGTTAGAGGTTCAAAAATAAATAGCCTTTCTTGTTTTTATTCCATTTGCTGGCCTTTCCAAGACAGTGTTTACAATAAACATCATCATCATCATCACTAATAATGATTATGATAATAATAATAATAATAGTTACAGTTAGAAAACCTTGACTGAATCCAGAAATATTATAGAAATAAAACTATTCTATCATGTGGGCTTCTTTGAGAACAGCATCTATAGAGGACATGCTCTCCCTGCAATTTTGATAATTTTTTAATTAAAAGATCCCTATTGCCACAGTTCCATTCTTTTTTTGTTAAGAAACCCAGATGAACACCCACAAAATAGTGGAGAACTACAATTGGTGTCAAAACAGTAATAGACATTTGTTATTAATAAATGCAACAGCATTCAACATTTAATCACCATAATTCCACCTATTTTGTTGTGCCTGTCAGCCCAGCTCTTCACCAAAATTGAGCACATCATCTTTGCTAATATACTTCTGGCAAATTCCTCGTTCTTTCAGCAACCTCTCAAAACAAAATCTTTTCATGACCTCCCTGATTAGCTCACAGGCCACCATTTCAGAGAAGGTGCTGCCTTAGGCACATGGCAGAGGAGAAAAAATAGAAATTCAACATACTAATTTAGCACTAGTAATCTTTTTTGCAGCTGCGGTGGTCTGAAGAGAAGTAAATTAGAAGGTATTGGGTATCAAAGGATGACTAGATTTTCCATTTTCTGATGATATAAAACTCCTCTAGTCTGTAATAGCAATTTTTGCCCAGCACATCACTTTAAGAGTGTAATTTAGCAACATGTTGTTTAGGCTTGATCTCTTTTATGGTCTGTTCCATGAGATCAGAGTGTTTTAACATCAAAAAACCTGGAGTATGTGCCTCAGTTTTAAGTGCTGTAACAATCTGAGATCATGAGCATAGATTTTTTAGACATACTCAGAAAAAAAATATAAACAAATCCCAGTGTCTAGAAAAGGAGAAGACTTTTACCTCAGGTATCCTGTGGTCAGAAAAATCTTTGTAATTACTATAAATTAAGACCATTTTTAATATTAGAAAATAGAGTTATATTTTATTAGTAAGAAAGCTTTTCTATAACTGCACCAAAATGTTTTCCTCCTTAATGAATGCTTATGCAGGAAGAAAAGTCTATTTTTCACAGTTTGAGCTCCAGCTTGCTCCCTTTGATTCTCAGTGAGCACTACCTGAAAATTTATCCAGCATAGAAAGACACCTACTGACTTAACAGTTTCCTGAAGTAAACATTTCATTAACCTCTCTAAAGGAAGCAGTTTCTCCCAAGAGAGAAGGCATGTTCCAGGTAAAAGATAAAAGGAGAGAGAGAGTCCATGATTGAAAGAGTTATTATATAAAAGACTGGTTGGCAAGCAACAACAACATGAAAACCCAAGAAATACAAAAGTAATTAAATACCAAAACCTCAGCTTTCTTGCTAGCATCCTAATTGTAGCCAAATTCCACTAGGCAAATTTTCGGCTGGAAGCCACTTTTTCTTTTCAGATAAAAGCTTGCTATGTCTAATGTACTTTTTGTGCTTTTCACATATCTATTCCCTCTACAGACAGCAATTTTCTCAAAGCAGGGAAATATCCATGTGTAGAGGAGTCCTTTAGTAGCTGACTTCCGTCACTGTGGCCCAGATTTCCCCCTGTATTTGGAGCATGCTGGGCCACCACTTTGGACGAGCAGAGAATTGCACTCTATGGAATGATTGGCTCTCTATGCTGAACTTCTTCCATGCTAAAACTCGCTTCAAGACACCCTCCTTCTGCACATGTGCCTTCTAAATGGCTCTATTGAAATGATTCTTTTAATTCCTTTTAACAGTTTTGCCTTCACCAGGGCCTAGTTCTTTACTTATTTCTGGAGTTACCAAATGGCAGCATTGACAGGAGTAAGAAAAGCGAACACAAGGTCTGAATGTACACAAGACTACTTGCTAACCGAATAAATGGCAAAAAACATGTTTCCAAAAATCTTACAGATATAAGAATCCCAAAACTCTTCACGTAATAGATGTACAGGAAATAATTTCGGTCATGAGCACGATTTCTCTTCCATAATCCTCTCAGAATTTAAAGCAGGGGTTTGTGTCACCTTTCTGTTCCCCAGTCTGGCTTTTTACAGGATAAAATATATAACTTTACAGTGTAAAATACTGACAGCATTTTTTTAAAAATTGTTTTGTCTAAGTGCTTCACTCACTAACATTTCTTTTTCATATTAGGAAATAATAGGTTCTGACCACTGAGTTTCATACATATGTGAGTCTCCACCTATTTGCAAGTAAGAGATCTAGTAGCAATTAAAGAGTATAGTGAATAATGGCAGTGGGTGTATCTGGTGCATGAACATAGAAATGTAGTCAGCTTTTTCTGCCATTGGTAGCTATCCTCAATACCCTGAATTTTTGAGTAGTTTTAATTGTTTGTCTTCCTTGATTAATAGCTGAAGGAGACTTGAAATTATGCCTTAGGAAGCAAAGGATAGTGGAGAGGCAGGAAATAGTACAGCGTTAAGATGTTTGAATGTGAGGGAAAGGCTCTTGAAATAAGTGCAATGAAGGACACCTACACTGGAGTTTCAAAGAGCTGACAGCACAGTCCAGGCTATTTGCAGATCATTATATAAGCTTCATTTTCAACACCTGGATGGTCTGAGGTAAGTAAAAGACATTTAAAATCAAAATTAAAACTAAAAACACTGAATTGGAGAAACAAAAGAAATCCTATAAGCAAAGGTTATTACTATAGAAACTATTTTTGTCCACTGCCCTTCCTATTTTCTTGCTAATCTACACTGGAGCCTGAGCGGTGAAATATTCAGAAATGCCCAGCCCCACTGAAATCCAATTTCTTTTTCTATTTTTAAAATTAAAGGTCTTGAGTCAAACCATGATGTATTATGCAATGAATCTGTAACAGGAAGAGCTGTATAACATTGCCAGCTAGTGGTCACTTGACTTCAGAGCACAATAACTCAATTCTAGCACAGTTTAAATATTTTTGAAATGTAATAAAACCTTTTATAGTTGTAGCTTAAGAAGATGACAAATAAATTGCAAACATATTTCAGTACCTTAGCCATCAGAACATAAAATTCTGTATGAAGGTAACATTTCGTTCATGAATATGCTAGTCCTTCATTTATGCTTAGTTTTCCAGTTGAAAACTACATGAAAATTTTAGGTTCATACCAGCACTGATTCCAACAGTGCAGGTAACTCTATCATATCTTCATTAATGTAGTTTAATTTTACCATTTTATCTCTGAGCTATATCTTCTAACACCTAGATAATAATATGGAGGTTTTTTTTCACAATTGTTGCTGCTAAAGACTGTCTGTTCATTAGAAGTGAACTCTCACATCAGCAAAACAAACATGGAATGGTTACAAAAGAGACTAAGAAAATTCAGGAACCTGCATTTATAACAAGGCATGCATTTATAATAATTACACTTACAATATTAATGATGCATCTTTCTGAATTCTCTCTGCAATCTAAGGTCTAGCCTCAAACAACCTGTTTTATGAAGATATAAAGGGACGTGAACACCAAGTAATGCAAAATACACAGTAAGAGAGAAAAGGAGAAGAGAAAGAATGGATCCTAACATAAATGTCACGTCCTGCAAAAACATAGTTGCTTAAATGTTTCTATAGATAGCTTCACTAGCTACACTACTTTTGCAAAAATTAAGTCAGTCAGCATTTGTGTGTCAGTATGTAAAGGTCATAGAGCAGAATATACATTCTGGAAGCCGACATTTCCTCCAGACTAACATAAGAAAAAATGGAAGTTTTAGGAAATTATAAAATAAATTAAAGGCAAGCCTATGATGGTGTAAACAATTACCACCAAACAGTTCTTATTAAGTCATTGTTGGTCTTAATATGTTAAAGGTTATATCTATGCCATCATTTGCAGGCAGTTTTAAAATTGCACTTTTCACAGTTGGATCAGAATTGGGAGCAATCATCCCCTTGCAACGAACCTGTGTTAATTCACCCCGCCCTGCAGACAGATCTATTGTGTGGATTTCATTTCTGAGCTGGCTGTGTTTATGGGGCCCACACAGTTCAGAATGAGAATGCACCACACTCATACTGGCAGTGTGCACCAGCAGGACCAGTCTGGTTTTGCCTGTGAAGAGCTGGGCAAACATATCCTAAAATCAATCTGTTTAAGGTCCTTCCAGCCTCAGGACATCATTCTGCAAAGATTTACATGCCCATTTAATTTTATTCTGACTTCAGCAGGACTACTCATGGATAAATACAAGCATAGCAGGCAGCTCTGCAAATGATTCTGAGAGTCGGGATAATCCCGAGGTGTGACCTGAGACACTGAGTCTGAGAGCCAAGCCCACAGCTGTCTGGAAAATTGCGCTGCCATTAAAATTCGTATGAGGATATACCTAGAGGAACAGATCTGTCAACAAAGGCAGAGAGCTACCAAAGGGGCCTTACCCAGAATCCTTAAAAATTATCCACTACCCACAATGGAGACTTAATTTAGAAGATGTCTTTAAAAAGGGGAGAGAAGGCAGATTTCACCTTTTAGTTTGAAAGAGGGGTTAAAAAAGGCAAAAGAAAATTTGTTCCCTTTGGGCTGAATTCCCACCAGCTATTTCAGAGCAGTTTTGAAGCCCTTTCCTTAACTGACCCTATTGAACAGTTTGCTTTCACAGGATGGTTTTCCTCTACACTAGACAAATGCCTTGGGCATTGCAAGAAGTCTCTCTTTCACAAGAAAGTGCAGTCAGCCTTTAAACATTTCATCTTTAGATATCTCCAAACTGCCTGTGTGGTGGAGGCTTTTGGCGTAGGGGATCAAGCTAGATGTAACTCAGAGTAAGTCTCCTGAACAATCAGTGTAAGCAAAAACAGAAGTCCAGAACCAGCTTCCAAATACCAATCCCTTTCTGCTGTGCCATATGATCTCCTAATGAAGATATAAAAACAGGTACTGAGTAAACAAAGCCAAGCTCTTGTAACATTGTTAATCACAATTAACAGAATGTAGGCCTTCAAATACACAGACATCATTTGTTAATAAATTATTTCATCAGCCTCAGCAGTGCCAGGTACTGTGCATCCCAAGTTTCTGAAGGCACAAACAGGCTTCCTGTCAAGCATTGTAGTTAATAACTCCAGATGGGCTGTAGTCATCCCCACAAATGTCCAGGGATTACTTAGATTTTTCCTAGCCATCACAGTGCACCGCGGAGCTCATCCCATTCAAGTTCTCAGATTCTCCTTCAATCCTTGTAAAAGTACCCACCTGCTGTAAAATGCTTATTTCCACGTTACATTTTCAGGCTCTTGTATCGGTGGCTGACACATATCCTCCTCCAGCCAAAGGATGGAAGCTCCAGCTTCCCCTGACTCAGACCTGGCAGCCTTGGTCTTGCTATGATCTAGCTCTATGAGTCAGGTTTTCTTCCCCCATTTTCAGTGAGAGGAAGTTTATGTTTTTGTTTTCTTGCTAAAAAGGTATTGGCAACACTTTTCCAACTAAAATGATAGTTACTAACTTGTGCAGCTACAAGCAGCTTGTGTAGGAGCACTTGCAGGCTGACAGTCTTACAGTTCCAATGCTGAACATCACTGCAAAAGCACATTTTTCACCTCTTGGATCACTCTATGCTGTGCCACCACTAGCCATTTTTTACATGTTTCATATAATCCCTTCCACAGCCTTCAACTCTCTGCAGTACAGAAACTTTTAACAGCCAAAGGCTCATTGATCTCAACTTCTACTCTTCACTCTCTGCCCCACGTAAATCATTACCTGATCTGGTACTCATCCTCCTCCTTCCAGCAATTACTACCGTTGATACACATACACACACTTCATTATTTTTTCATGTACTTGGAACTTTTGTTGACATGTGCTCCACTTTTGTATAAAAAGCAGCATACCTAAATTTTCTGTAATGCAGTTGCACAGCTAGATCATCTGCCCAAGATAAAGGAAAGACATTAAAGCCAAACCATTTCAGAATTAGCATTGCCACCAATGCCAGAAATGATCCTCTGACAGACTTCCTTCTTGGTAGCACCACTTGCCTTTGTCAACACAAAGCAAAGTGCTCTCCAGCCATCACCTACTCTACTAAAATGCCATGAGTCATGGCAAGGCTTTTAACTCACTCCTGTATTTGTGGGAAGTTAGTATAGCAAAATTCAATGCAAGATGTTACAGAACAGGGAGGTGATTTGATTTAACAAAATTATCTCAAATACACTGTGCATGCTGTTGCATTCTATGAGGTACCAAGGTACAGTTTCTCTTTTTCTTTCACAGTCTGGGGGATGAACAGATGGAGAGCAGCCCTGTGAGAAGGCCTTGGGGGTGCTGGTGGGTGAGAGGCTGGACATGACCCAGCCATGGGCACTCCCAGCCCAGAAAGCCAAACGTGTCCTGGGCTGCATCCAAAGCAGCGTGGGCAGCAGGGGAGGGAGGGGATTCTGCACCTCTGCTCTGCTCTGGTGAGACCCCACCTGGAACCCTGCATCCAGCTCTGGGCTCCCAGCACAGGAAGGACATGGAACTGTTCAAGAGAGTCCAGAGGAGGGTCACCAAGTTGATCAGAGGGACGGAGAACCACTCCTTTGAGGAAAGGCTGAGAGAATTGGGATTGTTCAGTCTGGAAAGGGGAAGGCTTCAGGGTGACCCAGTTTCAGCCTTTCAGTACCTGAAGGGAGCCTTGCAAAGAAGACGGAAGGAGACTATTTGCAAGGGCATGCAGTGACAGGGCAAGGGGTAATGGCTTCAAACTGAAAGAGACATGGTTTAGATTAGACACTAGGAAGAAATCCTAGCGGGGTAGTGAGCACTGGAACAGGCTGTCCACAGAAGATGTGGATGCCCCATCCTTGGAAGTGTTCAAGGGCCAGGTTGGGTGAAGCTCTGAGCAACCTGGCCCCGTGAAAGTGTCCCTGCCCACGGCAGGTAGCTTGGAACAAGATGGTCTTTAATGTCCCTTCCAAATCAAGCCATTCTATGATTCTACAGTTGTATGACAACTAAGCAGTCTGGCCAGAATCACTTGGGCACACCATGGAGGACAAACACTGCTGTTTATGCAACTCTCATACATCTTGATTTCTTTTGGATTGACTACTGCACACTGACTGGGGCATGTCCTGAACATAATCCTTTAATGCAGACAGTGCTCAAGCAAAATGCCCAAGACTTGTGGTTCTTTTCATTTCCTCTATGAATATTTTATGGCTCCAGATCTCTCACTTTGACAGCATTAATATTGCAAGTTTTTCCTTCTTGCTATCTGTATTGCGTTTGCACGGCCTGGTTTTCGGTAGCCGGGGAGCCACAGTAGCGGCTTCTGTGAGAAGCTGCTGGAATGTCTGACAGGGCCAATCCCTGGTGGCTCCAAAGATGGGCATGACGTTGGCCAAGGCTGGCCCAATTAGAAATGGTGGTAATGCCTCTCTGATAACATATTTAAAAAGAAATCAAAACAAAGGTGGTGGCACAGTTTTAATTCCAGCCAAAGAGGAGCAGAGTGAGAACACGTGAGAGGAACANCCCCCATCCCCTGTCTCCTTGCACCACTGGGGTAGGAGGTAGAGCTTGGGAAGGAGGGAGCAGTGGGGGGAAGGTGTTTTCAAGGGCTTTTTTATTTCTCGTTATCCTGCTGTGATTGTGTTAGTAATAAATTCA
>VZTG01009696.1:1459396-1595308 GCA_013397845.1 Melanocharis versteri | reverse complement strand
CCCCCCTTATTCACAATGGCATGAGTTAAGCACCAGGCACAAGCCAGTGTTTTGTATTTCCTGGATATGGCAAAATTATCATAATCTTGTTTTAAACAAGCAGCTGATACATATTTATATGTAAATATATTAGTAGACAAATATATCTCTAAAGTTATTGTAATTATATATAAATATTCTCTATGCCTTGAAACTAGAACTGTGTTGGAGACAAAATCTCTCTGTGCTGGAAAACTTCTTGAGTGTGTTTCTTTTAGGATTGTTATGCAAACCAGGAAATTGTTAGAAAAGCGGAAACAAGTCTTTAGCTATCAGCTGCTCCAGGGAGTTAACAGGCTTCAGAATCCACTGCTTGAATTGGAAATGCAGGGTTCGGGCCAGGTTTCTTTTTAAAAGCACGTTTGCAGTCGAGAAGCTTCTTGACTGCACACAAAACGTATGCAGCAACCACCCAGAAAGGGCTGTAAGATATATAAATATTGATAGATCTAATAGCTGAAGAACACACACTACGTTTGATAAAAATCTTTATTTTGCCTTCTAGTAATTAGCTGTACTGAATTCTGATTGTGCATAGATTTTCCTTCCTTGTACATGGCAATTAGATGATTAAAGCTATTTGCAAACAATTCAAGGATTGTATTTACTACCATGAGGATCTTTATTTCCTGAAAGACCAACTTAAGCCACAGATGATACTGTCTGTTTTTCTTTCAACTTCTTTCTTTCAACTTCTTTCTTCTTTGCTCTGTGGTAAGCCAGTTACTAAATTTTCACTCTGAAGTTTTTTGACATCCTAAGGTCTCAAGTAGAGCTGGACCTAATGGGGAACTCCAAGCTACTTTCATATGTGGCCTAGACCCAAAGTTCTTGTTTCAGCAAAATGCAGATTTGTCTGAGATTTGCATTAGGACCATTTCTAGAGTTTTCTAGCCTTCTAAAGTGAAGATTTGAGATTTGTTTTTGATGGATTTTTTTTTATCTATGGAAATTGCTTTCTTCTTTCTCCCTCACTGTCTGAATGAATTTTAGAGTAAATAGCAGTGCAGAAACTCCTGTGGCTTACAGTCTCAGCTATGTACGAATGACTTTTCATTGTCTCTCTGTCTCTCTATGCAGAGAAGGAAAGACTGTTAGCTAGAATAAGGAGTTGTTTATCCTGTTCTTCTAAAAATGTCATTGGGTCTTTATTTTCCATTTGGACAGTCAGTATATATCAGAAGAGATCTCTGTTTACATTTCTTCCAGAGGGCAATGCAGATTTAAAATTTTGTTCCCTTACAATTTTATTTAGATTTTTATATACCTTTCTCATCTTGTAGCAAATTCAACAGGTTTGGGATTTCTCTTGTTTGTTTCATTCTTTTTTTTTTCAGTGCCAGAGATTAAGAGATTGTTAAACCGTTTTGCAGGGCTGTTAGAGCGATATGGGAAGAAAAGTCCTGTGTAAGGTAGGCAGTATAATGCAGTCCATCCAGGATGAGCAGAGAATCAGCACAAGTTGCATGAGTCACACCTGGAGTCAAGAAATGGGTCATGCGTAGCACTTTGTCCAACTACAGAACGACTTGTTTTCTAAACAAACCAGAATATACATCTTAAACCACAGGGCCTGCTGATGCCTTATTCTATTTGAATTCCCTCTCTGTGCCAAAATTTCTCCTTGGCACATACATGGACATAGCACATCAGTGTCAAAGGGGGGCTGCACTGTTCTTTTTTTAGGGCATTTGTGTCCTATCCCCCACTCTGGAATCATATGGGCAGTTTGTGATAGCTTTCTGCTGCTGCTGTAAACTAAATACTTTATTTCTAGTGATTTAGAAAACAGATTCTTCTGCAGAATTCTAAAAGAAATAAAAATTAGAACTGCTACTTAACCCTTTAAAACTTTGTGCTAACTTATATTGCCCTTTGAAGTATTTAGGGAAGCCATAGTTATGAATGTTAGTGTTGAATAGGAGTAGCTGGTCTTGATTTTTTTGTGCGGTTTGGAGTGAGACAATTCTTAGTTTGGGTGATAAATTAATTTGCATGAATTACCGTGGCATTCAATTAAATTACTTTATCAGAATAAAATGTGATATGTGTAATGGCTACATAGCAATATTTCCTCTCCCTGCTCCCCCTGCCTCTATCCCTTCCTGCCCTAAACACAGAAGTAAAAAATCATGAACTTAATTTGGAATTACTGAACAGAAATCCTGGATGTTAGAGGAAACCTTAGATTTATAATGAGACTGGTCTTCAGGGCTGGAACAGCCCAGAACTGCAAGGTTGCAGGTGTGAAACCTGGCCTTGAACTCTTTCTATTTCTGAATCTGCTGCTTGGAAGTGTTTCTGTAACCTGGCACATAGTAGGGGAAATGGAAGGAAAAGCAGCTACATAGGCATATCAAAAAGCCATAAGGCCCTGCAACACGTGCTTACAAAGCTATTGTTAACAGCTGAGCAGAACGCAGCTATGCTGTCACAAAATAAGTGCATCAATGTTAGTCATGAGGGGAAGATCAGGATGACTGCTGCTTTCCATGTGGAATTTCAGACAGTTTGTACTTCATCTTGCTGCAAGAGTAGCTCCTGCAATTCTATGCGATCCATCACAGCTTTTCCCACCTGATGGCTCCGAGTAGGATGCGTACTATGCAAAGTAAAAGTCTTTTTCAGCTACTGCCAGTGAAGGTGAAGTTTTTCCATATGTAATTGTGGGTCCTACTTTCCTATCAGAGAGTTGACTTCTGCTTGGAAAGCTTTGGGTCCATAGAAGGTACTTATATTTTTGGAGATACGGAATAATTTTGGTCCATACTTTGCACACACAATATACGTTGTCTGGCCATTTTATCCCTGTGAGTAATTGCTGCACTGTTACCAAAAATCAAATTTGTGTCGTGATGTAGTAAACATCTCCTAACTTTTACATCTCATTGAATGAATTGTATCAGATCTTCATGGTTGATGTGAGAACTGCCTTAGTGTCATTGCCAGTGCTTGTCTGGTTTCAGTGTATGAAATCTAGAGGCTGTAGAAATGTTCAAAGTGAACACATCCACGTGTTCACACACATGCATACAAACAGGAGTCGGGGGGCAGGGAAAGGGAACTTGAATAGACTTAAAACTAGAATCTGAATTTAAAGAAGGAACGGGGAGTTCAGGAGAATGGGTCAGTCTTTCCTTGAGGCCAGACATTATTAAAAATCTCTGATCTCCTGTAATAATCCTTCATCTCTTTAATTCTCTACCTTCTGCACACAGACATGCAGGGGCACATAATGCTGTAAGAAGGCCAATTTGGCATGCTAAAAGCTATTAATCCCAGGCATGGAAGTCACTGACGTCTCTTTGCTGCATGCCAGCTGTGCCCTGGCCAGCCTCTATTGGTAAAAGTAAATTCTCTCAGCCGACGCACAAGAGCATAAGTAGAACAAAGGCTTGTAGCTGTTCAGCTCTTCAGTCACCTTCCTATGGATGAGAACGTGCATTTCAATGAGTTTGGGGTTTCCTCACATGGGATGCCCTTGCTTCTCTTCACTGGTGACAAGGATAGCGGAGGAGATCTTGCAGGGGAGAGCTGGTGGGCTTCCTATAAGGCTGACATGAAAGTTATGAAACATTCCTCTTCTTATTTTGCTCCCACTCCATCAGTGTTTTTCATTCGGTCAGAAAAAAATGTATTCTTGTTCGTCCATTAGCGTCTGGAAGTCTTTGTCCTATTTGTTCTTCTTTTTCTCTCTAATTTTCTCTTTTCTTCTTTTGAAAGTTGCACTTAGTGCAAGGTGAATTACGTTACTGTCACTTCTTTCCTTCCCAGCTGTTCTTGTGACTTGCTGAACCAACAGGGAGATTGAAGGTGTTCTTAGGGGAGATCAACAAACCTGTCACCTGGATGTTCAATTGAAACAACTGACAAAACTTCCCCTAAGGACTGCTTATCTTGTTTGCAGTAGTTTTTTTAACAAGCCATAGGTATCCTGCTTGATCCATCCCTCTACTGAAGGAAGTAGAGGAATTTAAGAAGTATTTAAGAAGAGCTTCTGACTTCAGGAACTTTCAAGCCTGGTGGTTGTACCCCTTTTTGATCTGCTCTGGTTTTTCACAGTTCTCATTCTCGTGGATGAGAGTAGAGCTGTTCTGCTGTATGTTTCAGTACAGGGCTGGGCCATAGGTTAATGTTGCCTGGACTGATGGAAACCCAAACTCAGTGCTACCAAAAAACTATGAAAGCGGTGGGACAGTCTGTTTATCTTACTATTTGTCAGGGGTTTCGGGAAGTAGCTTCAGTTCATCGTTGCATTTTTCAGCCATGAAATTGGTTGGCATCTGGCCAGCCTGGTAAGGCTGGAAATCATGTGTGGCTTCCTGTCAAGCCAGCTCTGGTAAAAATGAGTAATCTTTGAGTTTAGCTACTGCTCTTGTTATCATGGTGTGCACAAATCAAAAGAGGAACCCCTCTGCATGCTTGTATCTGATTTCTGTTGTTTCAAAATTTAATTATGTGATATAATTAACATCCCAACGTTGCATCTGTGACTCTGTCTTGAACTGTTTTTCCACAGCTTGAGGAATAAATTGGGATTCTTTACCCATTTTAGTTTTAGCTTGCTCAGCAAAAGGCTATGTGTCTTTTGGATTTTATTGATGTAAAATAATCCAAGCAGTGTTTCTCCTGAATTTCGAGAGATGACCTGCAGTAAGGGAGTTATTTATTAAAATAATTGCTTAATTTTTATAGTTTAATTGTTTAATGATACAGGGTAAGTGTATCTGTAGAAAGATGCTTGTTTAAAATTGAATTTTGCATTTTAAAAATGGACAAAAAGTATCAAAAAGGAGGAGGCCAAGACAGGATGATGGTCTCCACAAACTCCACTTGCCCCTAAGTAATTTGCAGATGAGCACATTTCTTTCCCTTTCCTAGCCCCAACTCACACACCTTGTGGCCTTTTTGGCTGCAGTTCTTGAGTTGCATCATCCAGTCTTGAGGCAAATTCTGTCTAGCACAACTTCCTCTTCCTGATGTATCTGAACCTTTATGGAGTTGGGAAAAACAACCTTTCTACAGGAAAGCTACTTCGTGCCTAACATACACATGCTGCTACATGCACACATTTGAAAAAATATATCAAAGTTGGTCTTTATCTAGGAAAAACGGTAGTCAGCTCGAATAATTGTGTTAATTATTTTGTCTGAGAGAAAAAAGGTAGTTGGCGCAGGGATCTGATTGTTGCTGCATGTGTTCTGTGTGACAGCATGAAACTGATGGGAATGTGGGTTGTCTGCTGTCCGTTTGCTCTGCTGGCTTTAGGCTGGATGAGTCTGTGATGTCTAAATTTATGTAAGAACTAACTGCATACCAGGGCAGGGCTGCAGTGTGCAGGGTTTGCTACACGCTGGGGTTATTAATTGGTACTTTTGGACAATGGAATGTGGTAATACAAATCTATTTTTCTGAGCATTTACAAGAATCTGACCTCCGAAATACCCATTATTCAGGAGCAGTGAAATAACTCCCTTGTTTAGTTTTAGCATTCACTATGATTATTTTTTTAACCAAATAATAGGTCACTATTAGCTTTCAATCAAGCTTTCACCTTGATTTGGAAACACGTGTTTAAAAAGCAGAGTTTCTGTGGTCTGGAGGTGAGTAATAAACGATTGACCCATTTTAGTGGCATGACAAATAAAAGTCTATAGTCTCTTAATTTACTCAGATAACTCAGATTCATTAATTCAGAAAACTTTCAAAAAATTTGAAGAAGTAGAAGAGTGTCTGAGTTCACCTGGTGCTTGGTGTGATGTACTGGTGGGTGAGTGATACTGTAAAAAGTGAATAAAGGGGGCAGCCCTGCATCTAGAAAAGGCTGTTCTTGATTGCAGAGTCCTCTGATCACTATCACAGAAAACTTTCTCCAATGGAGTTACTTCTAGCTTTCCAGGAATTACTGAATCCTTTCCAGAGTGGTTGGTACGTTGCTTCATGGGATCATTTAAAGATTTATTAACTTTGTGAGGCAACTTTGGTTATGTTTTTTGTGCCTGTTTTCTGTAGTTGCTGAAGATCTAACACTTGGAACTAAGTACTTGCTTGATCAAGGGTATTTGTGATACCAATATTTCTTTTCTGCCCCTGATCTATGAGATTCCTGTTAAAAGGAAAACAGAGTACATACCCACAAGTTAACATAAGAGCAAAGCTGCTTTCTGCTTGGTTGAACTTCTGTATTATTGTGGGAAGTTAGCTATTAATGGAGAACGAATGTTTGTTGTCTCAGAGCGGGATGCAGCTGTGATGCTGATGGGGGAGGATGGCTGGCTGCACAGCAGTGCAGCTGCTGCTTCCCCACCTCATGATGCAGAAAATGTCAGGCTTGAAGGTGGCAGCAGGGATTTTGTACTCTCCTCAGTAATTCTCCCCATCATCTCTTGTCGATGGCTCAACCTGTTTGTGTCAAAGTCAGTAAGATGGATTTTTATCCTCTTATTTTACCATGATTTGCCTTTGCAATGACCATTTAAAACATATATGACAGTTCTGTTTGGTCTATTCTGTGTATCTCAACAGTTATATATTCCTCATTTACTCCAGAAAAATTCTCTTTCCTAAACTGTTTTCGTTCTCTGGTTACCCTTAATCTATCAGCATTGGTTGTACTGTTGACATTAAAGGTTAGTCTTGCTTTTAACATTAAAGCTCATAATTCATCAGTTTACTTAAGATGAAGTTGGAAGAAAACTGTCACTTAAGCAAGTAACTGATAGTGTTAACTCTCCGCTTTTCATGGTTCTTAATACAAATGCTTTTTTCTTATTTAGAATTCTCAGAGTAAAGTAAGGATCTGATTATTGACACTGCCAAAGTATTTCAGGGTTTTTTTTCAACTTTGGATGCCAACAAAAAATATTCTTAGACTAGCCAGATGGAAAAAGGAGAAAAAAAGGCAGTGGGGAGACATGTCATGCTCAGTTAGGTAGAAGCTGAGTTCAGATTTCTGGTAAGGAGGGTCTGAGAGCCTTTACTACCTGAGGCTCCTCCAGATAAAAGGCAAAAGGAATTGAGGGTTTATGTATTTGCTAGAGAAAAGCTGGATATGAGGTAGGTCTTAGTCTGTGCAGGTACTTTGGGGGTATCTGTCATTATGAGAAAGGGTGACACGAGGCGGGGAAGGGGGGAAGGAGGAAGGAGATTTGGGTTAGAAAGTGAAGGGTAAGTAGTACCAGCTAGACACACCAGTAAATTGTTAAGATCAGCCTAAGATATTTATTATTTTCTGGATGGGGCTGGTCTGAACTATGAACAGCCATAAAGGCAAAGCAGAGGGTGTCTGTTGCAGAGGCACAGTGAAAGCTCAAAGGCTTGGATGAGTGTTGTGATTAGATCAGTGAAACAAGAAGATAATTTACATGACAGTTTAAAAGGATCCAAGCAGTCAAAAAATTTAAATAGTATGCAAAAGGTGGTGAGAATGTGAAACAAGTTTTTAACTCTCTTGAGAGTAAAATTGGATCTTACACCTATTTGTGTAGGATGGGGACATGAATTGTAGAAGCAGCTTGATAGCAGCTCTAGAAAGATGGCCAAGCTGAAGGCACTCAGAGCCTTCCCACAAATATGACGAAGGAAAGGTGAAGAGTTGATGGCTGGAATGTTGACAGAAATTTGTGAGATGTCATACAGACTTACTGCTTTTGTACTGAGAGCCCTCATGTCTTTCATCTGTTCAGGCACTCTCTGGCACCCAAAAATGAGTGTAATAGGAGAGAAAAAGGAGGGGGATTGACATTTTTAGAAGGAGAAGGTGAAGGCACCAAGAACACCAAACTGTATGCTCAAAGAATAATATAAATGAGCTTTAAAGGAAATCACATCTTGCATGTTTTATAAGGTAAGAGCTCATTAGAATTCAAGGGGTAGGAAAGAAGAATAGGAAGTTTCTGGAGCTCCTCTTCGAAAGGACCTGTCAGTCCAATGTGGCAGTCAGCCTTTTCATAGGAGTGGGAGACCTGACAATGCTGCTCACTGGAGAACAATGCTGGAGATAAAGAGGAGTGAGAAGAGAGAAACAGTAAAAAAATACCAGACTATCCATATTAGGAGCCCCTGGCTTCTGAGGTAAAAGGAAACCCATAAAGCTGATTCAGTTCCAGCAATGTCCTTAAAACACACTATAAGAAACAAACCATGTCAAAATTTAAAAGGCAGGTCTCCAGCAGCTTAGAGTCTTTACTGGTTCTACAAAGCAAAATACAGGAAAAGGACAGGGAGGTGGGAAAAGAGGAAATAGCTACAAGTCAATGTATGTTACAAGTCTTGAAGAAGTGGCAGAAAGAACTTAGTTATGATAATCGATGTGTAATCAAGCAGAAATGCTCACAGGTAGGCCTGTTGCTAGGTGAATATTTTGAATAATGCAAAGCCACCTAACTTGTCTGAAAAAAGGTCTCTGGTCATGGGGTTGTGTAGCTTGGCAGTGTTAATTTTTAAAACATCTTGTAGCTTGCTGAAGAAGTTTGAAGCAACTGGAGGAATGCTAATGGAGTAGCAGTATTTAGAAAGGTAAATACAGATCTGACAATATATTTGCACATGGGACAAAGTTAGGAGAATTGCAAATAATAACAGGCAGTAGGAGTTGTGGTTGTGTGCTAAGCTGCACCCATTCAGACAAAATAAATGTGGTTGTATTGAGAAACAAATGTTCAGGTTTTAGAGGGAAAACGTAGCCCATAGCTACAGAAGGGAGCACATCCTTAGAAACGATGACTCTGCTGAGTCTGTTGGTCACAGAGGGCAATCAGCTCATCATATTATTAATTTGAAGCCATGGCAAAAACAAGTGCCAGCCCTGGATGTACAGACAGGATTGATGAGGAGTAAGTGGTGGAATTAACGCTTAATGTCATTCTGGTGGAACCACAGCAAAACCCCACAGAATCACATCTGGTGTAGCCTCTTCAGAAAGAACACTGGGAAATTGTAACAGTTTTGTAAAACAAGTGCGTGATTCCAAAGCTGCAAAATCCCTTCCAGTAAGAGATTCGGTGTTAAACTTAAAAAGGAGATCACTGAAATACTGTTACACAGCACAAAAACCTGATATGAGAGATAATATAATAATTAGTAGTGCGTATTACATGGTCATGCCTGAAAATAAGGCCTAACAAAATGAAGGTACGTGCATTGATTGGCAAGTCTGTTAATTAGTAACCAATTGATTCTTCATTCCCTTTATCATCTACTGATGTTTTCAGACAGTGACTGTTTGGAAGATGTAGTTTGACCCCGATGTGAGATGGGCATTAATCAAAAGCAGGTTATTAAGCTGAATAAAGAGATAATGAGGCACAGTTCTATGGCCTCTGCCATGTGCAGGAGTTACTATAATTTCTGAAGTTAGCAGAACTTCTGGCACTGACATACAGGGCGAGATCTTTGTGCTGTTGAAATCATAGCAATGACCCTGTATTTTGAAGACTTAGGTTTGGAGCATATATTGGTTTTAATCATGAAAATATGCTAGATGGTCATTAGTCATCTGTATTTGCAGTTATACAGAATTGCCTCTTCCTGAATAAAAATATTGTTTTACGTTACAAAAGGAGATAATTGAAGACATCAGAAATGTAAAGTGGCTTTGAACATGTTTTTAGAGGGTTTTTACTTAATCCCGTAGAATTTAGCAGGTGTTTTTCTGTTTAAATACCTGATTTGCTTTTAAGTGTTCAAAACCCAGTCTTAGTTTTGGGAGTTCAGTGCCGTGCAGACTGTGAGAAAACACTGGCTCAGGAAGGAAGAAGTAAAATTTGAGGATAGATTTAACACACGGTTTAATTTATGATGTCAAACATAATTGCCTGTATACTACAGTCTCCAATGTTGACTCTGCTGTGTGTGACTGAAGTGTTTAGTAGTTTTTTAAAACTTTTTCTGTGTGTTTTGAGCAACAATTCGACAGAATATCCTCTGCTTTCTGTAGGGAGGTGCTGTGAGTTGGTCGTATTTGTAATATTAAAAAATAGGTTAATATTCCTTTCAACTGTGTTTTAGTAATGCTAAGTGAATGGTTGAGGTAAATGTGGCCTTCTAATATGGTATATATAGCTTGATAATGTAGGTGGTGCTACTATTACTACTCTGAAAAGAAATTGTGGTGGATTAAAAGGGCTTAAGTCTAGTTCTAAGGAATTTATGAAGTAAGGTTGCAGTACCACTGTCTGATCTCTCAGATGTTTATCACTGTGACACATACATCTGCAAATGAGATGTAACTAATTAGTTTTTACCTGACACTCCTGTGATTCTCATGTTATGTAAATGTTCAGCAGCAGCACCATGGCCTTGGTGCAGTGGGGAGGCACCAGGTGAGCAGGATTGGGCCACGGTGCAAGTGACTCACTTTCCCAGGTTAATGTTCTCCTCCTCAGAGCGTATCACACTTTGGTACTATGGGCTAATTTAGATCCTTAAATTAGCAGCTGCTTGGGGAGAAATTTCCAGATGATCCCTTTTATCATTTCACTGGGTTTAGTTGTATGTCATGTTGCTCTCTAAGGAAGTTGTTCTCTGAGAGCTGCTGGGAGGGGGTGAGGATGAGCTGGCTGGGGAAGCAGCTGAGGGCTTTGCTAACTTGAAGCTATTGTAGCAGAAGGAATTGAGTTGGCTGAGGCTGCAAGAGAGTTGTGAGAAGGATTTTATCCAGCGAGGGTGGCTTTTCATTGTCCACTTTTTTTTTTGTGGTGTTGCACTTTTAGTTAATTAAGAAAAAAATCCTAAATGAAAGAAATCATTGCAACAGTACTGCTTAGCTTGATGGAGTATAAGTAAGCTCAGTTGTTCCCTGAGCTGATGCTAATTCATTGAGACTTAGAAAATAATGTTGTACAGGACTTCATCTTGTATATTACTGTGTATAAAAGATACAGTTTGTCAAGCCAGCACAATATTTTAGGAGCTTTTGATTATATTATTTTGATGCTGTGTTAGGACTTGGTTGTTCATTTTTTTCCCCAAAAACTTTTGGCCCCAGAAGAGCAGAACTCTTTTACAAAGACTATGGAGGCAGCACTATCTAATGCACTCTAGACTTTTCTGGTGGTGTTATTTGGGAGTCCTGTGGGTTGTGTTCATGAGTGCTACTGGGAGTAGGATGGATGGAGGAAAGGGTGCAGGGAGCGTTGTAAAGGGGGGCTGGAATTGATCCTTATTACTGCTAAACATTGAAAACAGCTACAGACCCCATTTGAGACTGCTGGCTTAGCTGTGCTGGATGCTTTAATGCTTGCAAGCATCCTCATTTCACGCATCTCCTTTAGAATTTCTGCAATGTGCAGCCAATATTTAAAAAAATAAAGATTGAAAGGGAAAAGCTACGTGGGTGAAGGTTAGCTTTTCAGTGAAGAACGTGCTGTTTGGCTTGATGTGTCAGCATGGTGTGCAGTGACTGCTCTGACACATTGGTAACTTTATCTTACTGTCCTTGGAATAGGAATGGTATTCCTTTAATGTTTTCCTAATCAATCATATCTGAATTTGTTGCCTCTCGAGTGATATCTTAAGAGTAGCCTATGAAAACAAATAGTAGATCAGAATACAATGAGCTCTCTTGAAAGTAACACCATTAAAAAGGAGTAATAAAAGTAACATTCTTGGGTATTGTGTGTTTGTTAGAGATCTCTTGCTTATTCTGACCTTTCTAAATGTCATTGTTTCACGTTTGGGAAGACTGTGCTTATTGTATTTGAGAGCACTCGTTTCCTCAAATGTGTGTTAAATTATCTTTAGAGGCTGTTTTTTTAAGGAGAAGTGCAAATGTGCATAGCCTAAACTATTTTATCTGAAGTGATGCCTTCGTCTAAAAATACCTCCCCAAAATTTAGCATTTCATTCACAAAAATCACATACTGAAAAGGGGACTGGGAATATGTTCTGTGAGAAGAAAGCCTGGTGAGAACAGTGGGGGAAATTGTGCAATGATACCTTTTGGGGAAGTACTGGGAGATTGCTTGTCCTCCAAAATACCCAGTGGAGATGGGACAGTAAAGTTTCTTCTCTAACATATTTCAGGACATTATCTCCAAGGCATATTCTTTGGCTTTATGAGAAGATTCCTTGAGTATCCTTCTGACTTGTGCTCTCTTTTCTAGCTGACAGTCACAGCTCTCCCAGAGAAGACACCCCAACTGGGAGCATGGATTCTCTTTCTTCCCAGTCTCCAACACCCGCCTTCTCCAGCAGCCCCCCTGGGCTCTTGGATGGAAATCACCTTATCATGGACAGCGGAGATCTTGCAGGCTGGACAACAAATCTGTAAGTAACTGAATATTAAGTAAGGATGCTTCCACTAGCATGATTGTGAAACACATTTCCCTTTTCTGATTGGTGAGAAGTGATTTTCAGAAATTGCATGTATTTGCATTTGTTTTCTTCTGCTACAAAAAGATCTGTTTGTATGTTGTGCTGGAGCTTAGAGCCCACTTGAATGCTTGTAGGAAAGAAATGTTCTGTTGAAACCTAGTTCATTTTCCTGTAACCTGTTATAAAATTTAAAATGTTTTTAATTTTTTTTTAAATTTAAGCAGTGAATATATAAGTTCTTCTCTATATGATGTACTACCCTAGTTTTACTTTAAGAAAGCGTTAAGCTACACTTAGATGCCGTACTATTAAGATTTGGGGCCCAATTTTGTGTTAAATGCACTGCAATGAGTGTGTTCTCAGATGCTATTGTCTAAGAACATTATAATTTTTAATCTCTTCTTAACAAATTAAGTGCCTGGTTTCCAACGGAAGTGCAGTCTATCACTTTCAGTAGATGCTGTAAATGTTCAGTTTTTGAGTATGACTTAAATTTAGCAAAAATTGACATTGAAATGTTAGTCCTATCTCTCTAATACATATTCAGGTTTGATACGCAAAAAGCTGACCATAACTTGTTTTTAAATCAGAGTTGAACTTGAGTTGAATTCTCTGGTTTGCAATTCATTCAGACTTTAACCACTATCAAGACAAACTTTTCCAGCCTTTAGTGCCAAGAAGAGTGGAAGGAGCAGGTCTGGAGAAAAGATCTGTTACAAATATTTTCCATAACGGCATTTTGAGTAGCCTGCTCTGGTGATGAAACAAGTGTAAAATATATGTGTAGATGTATGTAACACATGAGAATACATAGATAGTCGTAGACTAATTAATAATAATTAGCTTCTGACTTGAGTGTTTATTAACTAGAACAATTTTTTTCTCTCATATGCGTTGAAAGAATTCAATATTTATAGGTATTTTCCATAAATGTTGTTTCTTCAGTAGAGGTCTGAAGTCACTCTTCCCTTATCCTCTTGTACTATCCCCTAGAAGTGGGTAGAATTAGCAATAAATTGTACTTACCAAAGAGAGGCGTGTGTGTGGAAAAGATGCTGTAGCTGGTATAAAACTGGACTGTCAGTGAAAGCTAATTAAGGAACACAGGGTTAGCAGAACAGTGATAATGTCACTTCAGAGAATGAAAGAAGGAGTGTTGGTTCTATCCAGAGAGTTTGGGAACTTCAGGCATTTGAAGGAACATTGCATCTTCTTTTGCGTTCGTTAGTTTTAAGCAAAAATTATACTACACTGGTGTTTTGGAAACCTGACTTGATGGCTTGAGGTTTTCTGCTCAGTTGGAAACAGTACTTAAGAGTTCTCTTTGGAAGGGAAAAAATAAAGGTGCATGGTTTGTGCATTTAGATTATTTGTCAAAAGTAGTTTCTTTCTTCCACTCGCCTGTCTGTGAATTTTGCTTTAGATCTACCTCTGTAACAAGCCTCGACAGTGAGAGAGTAGTCTGTCAGCGTTACATTCTTTCTTTCCGCTACTTTCTCACCTCAAATTGGCTTCTCTTCCCCTTCTAGTTCGGGTGACTCAGAGGGTCCTGCGTTAACAAATAAAACCCAAACCAAAACACAGAGCAGCCCCAGTGCAGTAATGGCAGAATGTGGCTCTGGTAGCTCTTACAGGAAATGTAGCACTGGCTGTTGGTTGTAGACTGTTCTCATAAACTGGACCAATCCATAGAGTTAGGTGAAGAACAATCCTTTCTGTTTGTGCAAGATTTTAAAATGTTTTGTATTTTGAGCCAAACTGGGACACAGTCGATTCTTAAAGCCACAGTATAGTCTCTCAAATGGTATTGCAGGTGTTCACTGAGCTGCAGCAAATGCCATACTGAGTCTAGGGGGGATGGAATTATACCAGAGGATCTGGTTTCTCAAGTTTCTGCTGATGTTTGTAACTCATGGGTGTTACTTGTAGGAGATCGATCACTCCGGAGTTATGCAGTCAACAAGGTGATGGTGACTTCTTTGTGGCAGAAGAGTTGCTTGCAGTGTTTCCCGGGGGAGGGATGTTGCATTGTGGGTCAAGATGTGTCAGATATTCCAAGAACTGGTTTACACCAGTAGTTTGCTTTGAGCAAGAGTACGTGATGGGCAGCAAGAATACTTTTTGTGGTATTTGTTTTCAAGAAAGAAAAAGCCTTTTTTTTCCCACAATGATAGCTGTTGTCACCATGATGTTTCCTGGCAGAGCTTTTTGTGATGCATGCCCTTTCCTTGTCCCACCTTCCAAAACAAAAGGAGCTACAGCTTCCAGCATGGTGAGGTGAGCACCAAATGGAGGCAAATACACCCTCACCTGCTGATGAGCACCAGGAGGGGACTTCATGGCCAGAGTGGTGAGAGAAGCTAAGAGAGCAAGGGCTTTGCCACCAATTTGAAATACCTCACAAAGCCCCGACTGCTCAATTGTCACGTCAGCATTTAAAGATGTGCTGTGCATACGGTGTAACTCGGAGGTGATGTTTCACATATGTGCCATTTTGAAGCCCTGTTAAGCTGTTGGTTTTCATGTCTGTAAGTGTGTGTCTGCCTGATGCTAGATTTTCTCTGAAAGATCTGTGTGGATCAGACATATGTCCTGTGTTGTCGTGTGCTGCTGTAGGGGTCGGTAGAGACTCGGGTGATGCTTAGCAGGGGTGGTTCTCAGTGGAGACCTGAGTTTGCTGTTTAAGACTATCATGCACCCTAAACTTTTTTTGACCTTTTTCCTGAAGTTATTTTTATCTTCGCACTTCCATCTAGAGCCAAATACTAAAAATAAATACATTTTATTTTTACATACACTCTATGGTAGAACATAGCTTTTTTTTTTCCCCCTGTCAATCACCAAGTTACAGAGTAGTTTTTGTAGGCACAGGATTCAAACTCCAAATAGCCTAGGATGGGCAAATTACCACTTCTACTTGCTGGAGCACTGTGTCATAAACATGTACTGTTTGAAAATACCTTCTATCCAAGGATGCTTTGCACAAGGTGATAGCAAAACAAACTCGTAATTATAGTTGTGAACTGGTTAAAGGTTTGTTCTCCACTAGTATGGACATTTTTTCCCTTTAAGGTAGAGCAGCAACAAGAATCTCAGTTTAATGTTAACCACAGTATTTGCATTTTTCCTTTTTTCCTCTCTGATTTAAGTGTCCATACAGACTCCCTCCTACACAGTTTTTTTCTATTGCATTTGCCCAAAAAGTAAGTAAATCTACTACCTCTTTTCTTCAAAAGGCTTGATAGCTTTTTGCTGCAGGATGTGACCCTGACATTACTTTCAGTGCCTTCCTGATTGGCACTGCAAAATAGGCACCTTAATCACTCAGGTTTTTATTCCTGTGGTGTATGAAACTCAAATTTTTAATAGTTCAAAATGTGTAGTTTCCTAAGAGGAGCTCAGGATTTCAGATACTGAGAGGCTGGATAGCCTTTCTAAGCTAGTCCCCAAACTGTTTGGATAATAGTGATGATCTTGGGTTTGGAGAGATGGATTAGAAGGTGTTATGGGTAGCTCTTGAACTGCACTTGAACTGAGGAGCAATGATCAAGCTTTCCTTTCACCTGCAGCTGAAAGTTAGTGATACAAAGTTTGACTTCCACCCTATTGCACTATTGCTTTGCACATGCAAAAGAAAACAGTGATAGCTAAACAGGATGCACGCTTTGGTGTCTAAGCAAGTAAAGACAAAGTGTAATTTAAAGTCCTCTTGTAGTGAAGGAGGTGGTATTGTCAAAGCTGCAGTATCAGATGTGGAGTGATGTAATTAAATTTAATTCTGTTGTGGTTTGATTATGGAATTTACTTACAGAATCATTTACTGATGTGAGGCCTGTCCTATTCAGGCTTTCCCAGAGTTCTGGCTGCAGTGGCAGCTCACCTGTGATGGATTAGTGCAGGTTTCCCTTGTTGCAATGACCGATTTGTCAAAAGGTGGATTGCAAGTCATATCCTAAAATACTGTGGGCTGCCTTATGTCTGTTTTCACTTGACCTCAGAATGAACCAAAAAGCTGAACACTTGGTATTCTCTGGACTTGCTATGTGTTGTAATTAATCTTTCTGAGGACCTCTTTCTGATAAGGAAAGATTTGTTGCTGTAACTGGCCCCTTGTTGTCACGAGATTTCTTTGTGCTTACAGTACAATGCCCTGTGCCAGGGCTTATCTACAGACCTTACAGACTTACCCCTCACAGTGCTGGCTTTTCAGAATTGGGTCAGTCTTCCCTTTTTTTTTTTTAGAAGTCCCCTGCACTTACTGCATGGTCACTTCTTCATTTAAATAATGAAAGCTAATGTCTTGTTTCTCGGCTGGAGAGTTCGTTTTTGGGATCTGAGACTGGCAGGTGTCTGGGTTTCCCAGGGAGCTGGAACGTGGTGACTTTTTATGGTTATTCTGGATGGAGTTATGATGCAGGATATGGAGTAGCCTTCCTCAAGATGATACTGAGTGTCTGTTTACCTTGCCTGTTCTTCTTTCCCTCTCTAAGCCTTTGGGATTTTGTAATTGGAGGGGATGGAAAGCATTCCTGCCCCTCAGACATTTTCGTTAGTGTGGGTGCGTGGGTGGGTACAGGGCTTGTTAAAGCAATTACATTTCTGGGCTAAGAATAGTAAGATTCATAGTTTCCAAACTGAATCCCACCTTGGATGCTTCTATAGGAGCATCCAAGATACAGTCCTGACAGTCCAAATACCAACTGTGCTCAAAGCCCAGAACAGAAATGGAAGCACCAACATAAATGGATTTTCAGGAACATGCGAGGGACTAATGATACATAAAATAATTAGGTCTTTTTTTCATTTCTTATGAATTTTTCTTAATTGGTTCTCCTGACAGTAAAATATTCTGTTACCCAGCTCAGTGGTGTATATAAGTGCTACACTGTGGGCCTAGTTTTGGGGTTTTTAATATCCAAAATGGTGACAAGATCTGTGCTGTGCAGCATCCAGGGTCTTTGTGACCAGACTTGGAAGAAGTTACTCATTCTTCATGAAATCTCAAGCTCTTCAAATTGCTGGTGAGCAAACTGATCTTAAAAGAACCATCAGATGGCAAGGGCAGGCAAAGATAGTGGTGTTCTGCACATAACAGAAGCCTTGGAAATAGTTATTAATTTTGTTTGACTGCTGAGTGAATTCCCATCAGCCTTGTTATATCTACATCAGTAGACTGCATGTCTAGTCTCCTTAAAATGGTAATACTTTCTTTTTTGTACTTTCTGGCAGTGGTGTGAATTTGCAGTTTTATATAAATGATGAGTGACTTCGGTTTCACTGTCTTGAAAACTTTTTATAATATCTAATGTCATCATCCTGTTTTATTGAAAGAAGGTGGTCTAGGAGCTGTTGGGTCACTGTGCTTATTCTGCAGTTTGTTTTTGTTTCAGCTGCCACCTCTCCAGTGACTCAGCACTTTGAGAGCGGGTTTAGCGGAGCAGGCACTTCTTTTTGTACCCTTTCGTTATGCAAGCAGAGCAAGAGCCCTCATTTTGCAGCTTCTTTGAAACAGGCATAATATAACTTAGTCATGTGGCTCTTCCAAAACAGACCTTGCCATCTCCTTGGCTGCCAGTGAGCCTGACAGCAGCACTGCTGCGTGAGCACAGGGTAAATGGTGTTTCTTTTAAAAAAAAATTTGTTTCTTTTATTTTCTTTTCCTTTTATTTTCTTTGCATGCTTCCAGGGGACACAACCCCCTCTTCTTTTTTTTTCTGAAAGGAGCAGCGGTGAGCTATAAGCTTATAGATGTACATACTTCACTTTTGCTTTGTCTGAATTATCATTTAAAAATGCTTTAACTTGGGACAGCTGCTGTAGACATTAGCTTTGGATTTACCAGACTGGCGTGAAAGATCATTTCACTAACGTGTTAGCTGCTTCACTGAGACTTCACAATCCAAGTTAACAAAACCTGTATTTCAGCGCTGACTGATGTGCTGTGTATAAATGAGGGTTCAGGAAAGCGGTGTGCATGTCACATACTTTAAATTTTGAGGATGGAGTTTCTTTCCAGGGGGAGCACAGATGGGGAAATTCTGGCCTTCTGTTTGTCTCCAGCTTTGCTGCAGCTACGACAATTTCTAGAATTTCAGCTGTGCATTTTTCTGCTCTCCGCTCCCCAGGGCACAGGGGTTTTTGACGTGCAGGAAGACGAGGTGGTGGTCACTGTTGGATTGCATATGGAGTCAGAAATAGCCAACACCCTTTGATACATGCTGTCATCTTGCAATGAAACCTTGCAAGAACGCTTTCACTGAGTTTGTCAGCCAGACACTGTGATACGACAGCCGCGGCGCTGCCAAACTTGTCTATGAAACAACCCTTTTTTCTCAAGAGTTGCAGTGCGGATTCTTTTCACAGACTCTCTTCCTTGCTCTCAAGATAAGAGGCTGCTCTTTAGCTGTGTTACCTTAGGAACCAGCCAGATAAACATCCAATAAAATCTTGTTTTCAGAAGTTTCTTTCTGAATATCAGTGCAAAATCTCTAGCTTATTTTCAGTAAAGCCATTCCCCCCTCCTCCCTTTTCCCATTGTTCACTATGCTAGACAAAAGCAGTTTTTCCTCAAAGAGAGATGGTTATGTCAGCCTTTTTGGGTTTTTTTTCCTACCCGCAGGAAATGCATTGCCTTCATTTTAGCCTTAGGAGAAAGGATTTCTTCAACATACCTTCTGAAATTTGAGATGCTGTGTGATAACACGTGCAATACTTTCTAATATATCATCATCTTGATAAACAAGGTGTGTAAAGCTTTGTAGCAAGGTAGCCTTGCTATGACAAGAACCTTTTCAAGGAAAAAACAATAAAATCTAACCTTTTGTTGCTTACACACCGCAACACTGGAAATTATTTTTCTTATTGAGTAAAACCTTCTGTTTCAATAACAAGAATTAAGTGGTTCCTGAGGTAAGTACAATAAATAATAATAAAAAAAAAAAACCCTCACAACCAAATCCATAAATTCTAGAATGTGCTTAATAGTTAAAGCTATCAACTTTTTTTTTCTTTCTTCTTACCATGGTGAAACTATTGCTACTGAAAAATGTGTTGGGTTTTTTTGTCTCCTGCTGGATCCTAGAGCATGATCTCTTGCTGGGTAACCAGGAGCCTAAAGTGACAGGCAAATTCTGCTGCAGTGTTTTCCCTACAGCTGAAAAGTATTGAGGGAATTCATCAAAAAAGTGGGGGAGGGAGCAGCCCAGCACTCCACATACCTGTACTTCTGGAGTGTTTTTCCGCTAGAACTGTTGGAGCAGCTCTGAATTTGTGGAAAACCTGCCAATTTTAACATACTTTTATATAATCCTGTCTGGTAAAGGACAGTGTAGTCTTGCTTGGTGATAGATTACGCTTCTTGTTGAGTCTCTGTAACTTGAGAAATTAACATGCCATGGCATGGATCTGAACATTTTATTTATCTCCTGTTCCTTTAAGTGCACACCTTTTTCTTTTTTTTTTTTCCCCTCTTTCTTTCCTCTCCAAGTCTCAGCAAGAAACCATCTGGTATTTATTCCGAGTATTCCTATGAATGACCAATGCTTCCCTGGGTCAGAGGGTTCCTTTTGTGTTCTCTCTGTTCTGAGCATTGCTTTGAAGTCATTAATTCTGTGTCTGAGGTGCAGGTGGTGTGTGCTGTTCTAGAGCTGATGGAGTAAATTGCAGAAATTAACATGATGCATCTATCAATGAAATATTGAATAAATGCAAGTTGTAATATTCACTTGTTGAAAATCAAACCACACATCTGAGGTATGCACTAGAAAAGCCCACTCGGTAGAATATTCTTGAATTGTGAATAGTTTGCATTAGAGACATTTTAATACTCCTTTGGCAATATACTTGGAGTGTTATTTTTCTATTTTCAGTAGTTTTACAGGTTTCAGAAATGAACCTAACACCAATCTTAATCACAGAATGATGGAATTGCTTAGTTTGGAAGGGACCTTAGAAATCATCTCATTCCAACGCCCCTGCCATGAGGTTGATTTGAATTTAATAAATAGCAAGGAAAATATTTTTTCTCTAAATCTCAGGATTGTTTTAAGTAGAAGAGTTTAGTCTATGCAAGTAGGATACTTTTTTGAAATTCACTTTTGAAAAACTTTCGTCTTGTGTTCACCTGCTGAGTTAAAATTAATTCTTCATGTAGACATAATGTGTAGGGAATGATGAAGAAATCATTTACTTTCTGGCAAACTTTACAAACTTTACAGAACCGCTGAGTTTTATCCTCAGTATTTAGAGAAAATGATCCAAATGCTGGTGCTCATTTTTTTGGTTGTCTCTGAATGAAGTCACTTTTAGCTGAAGGTTTTTCTTTTATTTGAGGAAAATCTTTCAATTATTAGGTAAAGGTGTGAGGAAGAAGACAAGTTCAAGTAAAAGAAAACCCCAGAATTATATAGGTGCTGTTCCTAAATGTATGTCATTATTGGAAGATGTTCAAAATTGTGCAGTGGAAGATTCCCAGGCAGAAAAGACGACTGGATATCCTCTTCCTAAAGTTAAGCATGAAATAAGTTTCTAGACATCATAATCCAGCTCATCCTTCAGTTTAATACATGTGATTCCTTCCCTTATTTGGTAAAAGCGATAATTTTTAAAAGCAGAGCATGTTTTGATAAACCCTTCTGGTTATGATTCCAGCACACTTAAGTTTCATTTTTACCAGTGGAATTAGTTGTAGAATGCTGTTTTATTAAATGTGAATTCCAGTTTTTATTCAAATGCTGTCTGACACACTTCCAAAGGAAAAGCCATTGTCTTGTAATAAGGAATGTGACATTCACCCTTTTAAAATGTACTAAATTTAAAAATTAATAATCAAAATAAACATCTGCTTAGCTATGGAATTGCAAGAATGACTGTGAGATATAATGAGTCTGTAAAAGTTGAATTTGATGGTAAATCATGTTATGCAAACCAACAGATAGGGATAATTTCTTCTGGAAATTAAATATCCCAACGTACAATAAGATTAAAATCAGCTACCTAAGAGTTTTCCTGCTTTCTTTTATTCATTTACAGTTATAACTGGGCTGATTGTTGATCCCTCTTTTTACTTGTGGTCAATCCATCTTGATTAGGTGCGCATTTAGACTCCCACAAAAACCTTCTTGACTGGGTTCTTAGGTTTTGGTGGTGCTTTTCAGATCAATGCTATCTAAGAGGTTAATATTGGAGTAAGACAAAGTCGTAAATGCTGTATTGGGAAGCCTCTGCTTCTGAGGGTGGATTGCTGTGTGCGGATGATTTTAATTCTGTTTCTGCTTAGAAACTGCTTGAAGTCCAGCTCTTTGTTCCAAAGCCATGCTGACAATCAGTGTTTGGACTATTTGTTGTTTTGTCCATGCAATGAAAGCAAGCCTTCCAGTGCTGGAACACTTTAGTTCCTTAAGGTGTGAAGTTAAGAATGTCCTTTATGTTGGGGACAACTTTGACTGTTTCCTAATACAAGTTTTAATTTTTGCCTGCTATTTCTTCTCCTCTTGTGGCAACTTTTTGTTCAGCCGTTAACTTTGTGTGTATTTGAGCAGCGTGTTGGTGAGGGCAACCACTGAGGCAGTGTTTGCACAGCTCCATGAACGAGATCTCAATCCAGAGCCAGCATTGTGATCCCAATGTTGTAATAGCTGCAGCCTCCTTAGAAATCTCCCCAGTCGTACATGCCTTTGTACAGCACTGAGGAGATTTTTAAATAGATTCATCAAAACTTGTAAAGGCAGTGTGGCAGCTCGAATAATAGCCTGCTCTATGCAGTTTCACTTTGTCTGTCTTTACTAGATAAGGAATGGGGAATTTTGCCTTTTTATTGCTTATGTCATGCATCTCAGGTAATTCTTCTTAGCTTAGGATGTAGGAAAAAGAATTCCAAGGAGGAGTGCAGAATCATACCATTTCTGGAAGATCAGCTTGACAATATGATTTGGTTTGAAGTTGAAGATCTAACAGGTTTTCTAGTTATAAAGATTCAAATATTTTGGTACAGTAAGGAATTTTATTCACATTGTTAATTCTGCCTTAAATCTATTTCCTCTTAGCCCTGCTCAAAGCCGCCCGTCGATGGTCTCGTGGATGAACATTCCATCTGCTAACCCGGCTGCCACAAATGCTGCACTACCCACTTTCTTCTTCCCCAGCCCTGCCACTGGCACTGACAGAGCAGTGGAAAGGTACGGTGTGCACTTCAGCTTTTGCTGGCTGTTTATTTGCCTCTTTTTTCTGTATCTCTGTAAAAAGAGTCTCCCGTGGCATGTGAATGATTATCCCAAACCAGGAAATGCAACCGTAGCAGTTTTGACAGAATAAAATACCTGTCTGCTCCATCTCATTTTTCCTTGGAACACCTTCCTTGGTGGAAGGCACACAGGTTGAGCCAGTGGGTTGTTGGCATACAGGAGGGCTTTGTTTTGGGTGGACAATTCATAGTGTCTCTCTCCTGCAGTATTTCTCTTTGAGTCTTTTAAATACAGATTCTTCCGCCTTTGTCAAATTTAAATTTCTCATCCTAGCCTTCTTGCCTCTGAAAGACTTTTCCTGTGGTTTTGTTCTTTTCTTTCACTCTTTTGTCCAGCTTTCCTTCCATCCTGCTTCTCCTTCCTTCCATGTTGTTTTCCATGTTTTGAAGTGTTTTGAGTTTTTTCTTTGAAGGTCTTCACCATCTTAGCTTTTCCCTTCAAATTTAGTGATATTTGCTTTTCTAATTAAAGTAGTTTGGTATATTCACAAATTCTTTCCAACACTTGATAACAAAATCCTATTTCTTATTATGGTTGAATTTTTGAAGTATATTATGCTTTGCCTGCTATTGAGTTCATTGCTGACTGGCACATGAAAAAAATTTAACTGTAGTTGAAAGTCGAGTTTGTCATAAAAATAAGTGTGCAGAAAGTTGGGAGTATGATGTTCAGAAATGCCAACAGTAAGCTGTGAAGCTTCAGCTTTGGCTGTGTGTATGAATTATAAGCTTGCAATGATGCATGTGAGATTGTATTTAAAGTTTTAGTCATCTCCAAATGTGAATGGAGAGAGAATGGTTGAGAGAGTGTCTTCATAATAGTAAAAAGTTGCTATAATTCATAATTTCATTTTTCAGTGTTGCCCACCGAAAAGCAAAAGCAGTTTATCCATGTGAAGCAGAACACAGCTCTGAATTGTCATTTCAGATAGGAGCAATATTTGAAGATGGTAAGTACTGCTTGAGTAAATATAAAGCAATGAAAAACAAATTGACAAAACTGCTAAAATGGCTTTGGATAAAAATACAAGCCTGACTGCTATTCTGCCAACATTGCTGATGGCACACAGTTGGTGATGGAGATATTTTCTGGTATGAAGAACCTACTTAACATATCCTTAGCACTATGAGGCAATGCTTTGGATTTTTGGGTGAATAGACTCTTCCAATTGGTATAATTTTTCAGCATCATTTAAATGTGTTGTAGTACCAAAAAAAGGTTATTCAGTAATAGAAGAGAACATCTTGGCCTATGAAACAGACTTTTTTAAAATGTGAACTCCTGTTGTAAAACAAGACATGGGTTTTCCTTTAAAGAAAAAAAAAATCTGTTTAAGGGTTTTCAAGCAGAGTGCCAGGTAAATCAGGTGAATGATGGAGGAAAACATACAGTGTTTATACTGATTTAGATCAGGGTTTGCATTAGTGTGTGCATGCACTTGTAGAAAAAGGAATATTCACTGAGGTGTGGAATGAAGGCCTGTGTTTAATGATTTCCATGGATCCAAATACAGCACTACATATGAGCATCCAGAAGGTGATTCCTGTGCTCAAGACTGTGTTCTCAGTGAGCTTCCGTGGATTTACCCTTCAGCAAATGCACAGGGACTTCAAACTGATAGGAAAGGTTTTAGTTTTTAAACCTTACGCCAATGACTACTGTAATACAAATTCTGAAGATGCAGAATGGGAAGCTCAGCAAAATCTTTTTTTTTTTTTTTCTTTTTTAATAGTATGTATAATAGGATATTTCTGTCCTCTGTCTCCTCCCAAACAAGTAAATAGCAAGCCTGGTCCAGAATTCAGTTCTGCGCTTTTTTGCAGCATAAAGTAGTCTGGGGTCCTCACTAGGTTCTTCCCTACCAGCACCCACTTTACAAAATCATTCTTGATGTTTCCTATTAGAGCTGCCTTGCAGGCAAATTATGTCTGAATCAAGTTAGGTGGGAAACCTTTTAAAGATGAATTAGCTAAGTGATTGCTCTTTTTAAAGTCCTTAACACCAGCTATTTTAATTTAAGTTTTTTAAAACATGACTGATAGAGATCTTCAGCAGACATAAAACTGTGTACAGGAAAGAAAATCTAGTACATGGTGGAAAAGATTTGATGTCTGGGAGAGACATTTCTGCTGCAGAACAGCAAGGGCTGTGTTGGCATGGGGCAAGAAAGTCTTTCAAGAAGCAGTTCCTTGTGTGTTGTGTTTTTGTGTGAGAGCAGTGTTAAGATTCCCTCCTTGTGTAATGAGAGCTCAAGAAGTGGTGGCAAAGCCCCCATGATTTGGTGCAGCTCAGCCTCAGTTGAGTTTTTCAAGTGGGGAGTTGGATTGTCCCAGAACAAATGCGGAATTTGACTCTGGGATCTGTGAAGAAATGTTTCAACTGTAACTTTCTCCATGTCATCAGACAAATAAGGTTCGAAGCTTGGAAAAAAGGTTGCGTGGATTGCATTTGGAAAACCTAATTGCAGATTTCCAATGGCAAAGCTCACATTTCCTTAAACACGTTTGTTTTGATTTGTTCTGCCGTATCCTGGTTATTTCATAGGCGTTGTCCTTGCCCTGCAGGGCTCTCACCCTCAGGTACGCTGTGGGTTGGCGGAAAAAATGGGGAGAGAATGCAAGTAATAAGGCAGTAGCTGGATGTATGTAAGAACTTAATGGTCATTTCCTAAAGTTTCCCAGTAGGTTGTGTCATGGATGGCTCCTTTCATGCCAAGTGCAGACCTGTCTCCACGTTTGAAACCTCTGAAACGCCTCGCCGTGGGTCTTTTCTTTCTGTATCAGGCACCCCTGTGTCTGTGCTGAAATCAGATTGCAGTGAATCAATTCAGGTTCTTTAGTTACTCAATTTAAATTCCCATATGCCCTAATAAAGCCCCCAAATGAAGAATTAAAGTAATAATACATCAATTCTGCAGCTCTACCAATAACCTTAACTATCAAAGTGACAACGCATCAATCAAGTTGACATACAGCTAGTATCAACCATTAAAGTAACTGTTAAATTAATGTCTACTAAAAAGTGCTGCTTCCATTAGTGAAGGTTTTATCCATCTCTCCTTTCTCCACCCGGCCTGTCTCACTTTCTAATCCTGTCTCTTTTTTTTTTTTTTCCCTTTTTCTTTCCTCTCTTTTCTGCTTAGTTTCCTTTTTCCCGTTTCCTTCCCTGTTCTTGGTTTGTCTGTCTTGGTCCATAGATGTTTATTGCAGTTGTTCTCTCTCACCTGTCATTCCTCTGGATGAATCTTTCTGGCTGCTCCAGCCTCAGACAGGATAATGGCATTTAGGGATGTAGTCTTGCACCTGTCATAGCTGCTAAATGTAATATTGGTGCAAGAAGGTGAGTTTAACCTTTGCTCTCATCTGCATTTCCTCTTTCTAAATGGGGGGGGAAAAGTCTGTCTCAGTCTGCCAAGGCTAGATCTGCTAATATTTTAAATTAAGCTTTGCATCACTTGATAGGAATCTGTATAGAACCTTAGCATTTTCACATTCAGGTGTTTTCACTAGTGCATGTACATTGTGCTTCCCCAAATCCCACAGTCTTTCCATTAAAGTGCCATAGAATATAAATGCTAAGGCACCATCTGGTAAGTTAAAAAGAAAAGGCAAAGTTTTCTATTTAATTGAATTGTGTAAGAAAGTGAATAATGTAATCTGAACAATATCTACTGGATTTTTTTTTTTTAAATCTTCAATTCAATTCGCCTCAGGCTGTGCCAATATTTTTATTTCCCAGTTGTTGCAGGCTATATTATTGACAGCACATAACAATATAATTCAAGTGGTTGGAGGCAAAGCTTGAAGAGTTTGCAGCTGGGTAAGGGCACATATGGGAAGAAGCAGAGTAGGATCTGAGACTGAGAGAGACATATGCTGGCTGTGTATGTCTGTTGTTGTTGGGGCAGATATTCCCAATAATCAGAGAAAGAATAATCAGACTGCCTGGCATTGAAATTTTGCCACTCCCGGAGCCAAGTGTTATTAAATTTTTGTTTCTTGAAAGAGACTGCTTAAAAGTCAGTAAATGGGAATTTCACTCGGGAGAAGTGTTTCAGATAGGTTAAATGGTGTTTACACAATAAAAATTCCTTGGCAGTACTGCTAGCAGGAAGGCTTCCTGAAAACTTGTCAAGATAGCTCTTATCAAGGCTTTTTACAATTTTTAAAATCCGATTTTAGGGGGGAGAAAACATAAGGAAAACTGAGAGAGTGTTTTGTTCCTAAGGAAAAGTGGGGCACCCATCGTCCCCACCAAGTATAAAAGGAGCACAAAAAGCCTCGTTCACACAGCCCTTGTCATCCCTATCTCTCTCTCCCACTGTAACCAAGTGCCAGCCTTAGTTAATGTCCCTGCTTTTGACTCCAAGGCACTCTCTGCCTTCTAAGTCAGGCTGTGGCCTCTGGACTGTCTGTCTTTATGGTCCTGGCCAATCAAGGATTTACATCAAAGAGGAGTGGTGCTCCCAAAATACTGCATTGCACTGTATGTGCAAACGGTTCTTCTGCTGATGGAAAAGTGGGGATAGAGCTACTTCTTGGTGCACCTTTTGTCTGTGGATTTCAGAGCACTTGGAAACATTCATGGGGAGAAGAGGCCCTGACTCCTAGCCCTGTGTTCTGTCCACAAGATCATTCTGCTGCTCACAGCATAATTAAGGGAAACAGCAAGTTTTGAAGTTTCAAATTCCAGACTAACCTTAAGCATGCTAAATGTTTCTGCATTTCTGCGATCAACACAACCCATAGGGATTGTTTCAAAAACTCAAAGGGATTTCTAAATACAGAGGGCTTGCAAGCACATTTGGTTGCTTTAATTGAATTTCCTGATGAAAAATTGGCCAGCATCATTGAGTTCTATGGAAGTGAGTTCTGGTGCTGTAGTGATTTTAGCAGTAAGATTTCTGTTGCTCTCAGTAATCCTCATTTATGTTGCTTTTTGAGTTTTTTACTCTGATTGACAGTCCATGAGAAAGGGAGGCCCTCTTGTGCCAGGCACCACACATGTTAGATTTACACCCAAAACAGCCAGGTTCCACAAAGATGTGGAAATCAGTGTGAATCAGTGTCTGATTCAGCCTTGCTGAAGTTAGTGGCATCCAGGCAATGAACTAATACTGCTGAGGAAGTGAGTCTTGCTCTCATTGTGGTTGAGACCTGTGAAACTTTTGAGCTGCCAGAGCAGAGCAAAGTCTGCTTTATGGCATTGGGTCTCTGGGAAGAGCTGCTTGCAAATTTTATGTATTTGCAGTTAGAAAATAATAACATTGGCAATATCAAAGCTATTTCCTATGGAGAATACAGAAAAGTAAGAGGTAATGCTGCAAATGCCAAGTTGACCTGATGGTGTTTCTTGATTAGAAGGAATCAGATCTCACAAGTTGCAAGTTGCAAGTCTGTAGATTTTGTTGGCCCATTTGAGTTGGGATGATTGTTCCATAGCACTTGCTGTCATACTGATGCTGAGACATCCTCTTTCTCTGCTCTTGTCCTTCATGAGTGAGACTGCTGAAAACATCTTGCAGCAGGTACTGAGGAAGTCACTGTCCCCCTCTGAGCTCTTAACTTGGCTGCTATTTGTGCTGTTCTAACAGGTGATGGCTTTTAGTGGTGGTTCTGTGGTTGGTCTTGTGCAAGTCTTGCTATGCACTCGTTAAACCTTGCTGAAAATATTTAATGTTTAGTTCTCTGCTCTGTGTCTTCTATACTACAGGTATTTTCCCCTCCTGTCCCGTGCCAACAGGAGCCTTAGTCCTGTGGGATGATTGCTCTAGTAATGAGTTGTAGTTTTAAGGCCAAGTGTGTAGTTTCTGCAGCAAGGTATTTTTAAATGAGGCAGGCCTGAGAAAGTGCTAAGAACTGTAATCGTTCTGACTGAGAAGAAATGACAGAAAGGGGACACCACAGAAGTCTTCTCTTGAGCAGGGTATTTTTTCAGAAACAGGCTGTGTCCTGGGTTTAAGAAGAGCTGTGCATGATAGAGGAATGGGGTTTGGTTAAGTGGTTTTGATTTTAAAGGAATGCATGCTGTTGTACATTGTACTGCAGAAATGGATTAGCAAAGAAAACAGGATCACTGGAGCTTAAAGCAGCTTTACATTTGGATGGCACCCTCATTAATATCATTTGCTTACAGAAGCAGTCAGTGATGTACACAGGTATCTTAGCCCTTCTTGCACAAGGTGCTTGGAGTGGGGGCTGAAGCCTTTCCTGCTGTGACAGTCACCACGGCTTCTGAACATTAAGAATTACTGTTTGCTGTATTTAAAAGAAAAAAAAAAAAACCCAAAGATCTTTAGAAATGGTGGCCTTAGGTGTAATTGAGTGATAATCCCTTCTTCAGTCTTCCTGGAGTCTAAAAGAACTGTCTGCCAACAAGTGGGGCCCTGAGCTGTGTAATGTACATGTGCAATATTTAATTTCCCAAGCCCAGAGCTCAGTTGTACCAGCTGTGTCTCATTTTCTGAGGTGAAAATGGTGTTTGCCACTCAAACCCAACTGCTGGGCCATGAATGTGCTGCAGTGTGCAGAGTTCACCATTACCGTACCAAACTTGTTTAGAAAATATTTCTTTGGAAGTTTGCTGTTGTGGTCAGTGATGTGATTCAGCATAGTTTGAGCATTTCCTCCCCCCAGTAAATTTTAGGTAAATTTTAATTTCAGTGTGATCCCCACAGATGAGGGCTCCCCTCAGTTTGAGCAGGCCTTTGATTTATAGACACTCACATGTCAGTGGTATCTACCCTCTTTCTAATGGAAATTAAGGTTAAGCACCAGAGGTCAGACAGGTAAAAAATTCCTGCTTCCAGGTTTTCTAGTTGTTTTTCTTCCTAATCTGTCTTTTTTTTTTGGAGTTTGTTTCCTGTAATACAGATGTGCTCCGTAGGTATGGGAGACCTCAGGGAGGGGTTTGGCTGGCTGCTGGTGCATTTGCTGGAAATGTAGAATTACAGCTTCTGGAGGGAGGTTTGTGGTGGTGTCAGCCATGCAGTTTCAAATGCATGTGTACTCTGTAATTGTGGAATAGAAATGACAAAGGGAGAGGAGGGCCTGCTAATTACTAATGGTAATGTAAGTTACTGTGTGAGCACAGATCCTAAAAGGTAATTTTCTATGCATGTTTTTCCTTTGGAATCTTTTTGTTGAACACATTTATTACAAATATAAGCCCAGACTTTTGTGCTGAATCTAAATTATCAGTATCATTTGAAAGTAGTTTTGTTTTCTGGGTTCCTTGGAGTTACAGCTTTTGTTTAAAGCGTGGTTTCTGAGCACAGCTGTCTGACAATAATAGGACACAAGGAAAAAAACCAGGGGGAAGTATGATTTTGAGTGCTCAAATTTAGAGTATTACAATGCTTTTGGAAGTGAGACTTAACATGTTGCTCTCTCTTAACTGTTATTTCCCTGATATGTAGAAGGCTACAAATATCACATTCCCCAATGTGTTAATGTGTTTTAAATAAAGCACTGACATGGCTGGCAGCATGTTTCAGCGTTTGCCTGATGTCTTCCCTAAATACTGTCTGTCTCAGAAGCACTGCGAGGATAAATTAATACAGTAGAGAATGTCGTAGGTTGCTAAAAAGTGTGGGATTTTACAGTTACATAGGTAAATAGGTATCTGTATTATATCCTTAAAAGACACTTCAGAGGGGAATTTGAGGACTTTTTAGTCTGTTTTCCAAAGAAAGGAGGCTTATGCTTCTTTTTTAACTTCCTGTCAAATGTGGTCAAAATATATATACAGGAAGTCAGATTTCATTAGTTCTGTTGCTCACAGAGTAACTTCCGAGGCACTGAGAGTACAAGCTGAAATATTTCTTATTTTAGATTCATGGATACTATTGCATAAACTTTGGGATCAGCAGTGGTAAACACTTAGGATGGCACAAGGAGCCATTCAAGCCTTTGCTTTGTGTTTTGTGAATTGCACTATGTATTTGAATTTCGAGGGAGGATTTAATCAGAGGAATGATTCAGATTGTGTCCACTGGTCACTTCTAATAGCAGCTGTATTCTGGAGAGATGATACTTGTAGTGACATCTGGCTCATTCCTATTTCCCCTATAATCCTTTCCATGCTTACTTTTCCTGCCAAGTGAGGTCCTATGCTGTGCTTCTGTGGCTCTGAGCTTCCAGATTCCTCACCTCTGCTCAAGACAGGTTTCTGCTCTTGTTTTGCCCCACATACTGAAAGTGTTTTTGCACTGTTTGATATGAATTCTGACTTTTTCCCTAAGGCACAGATTTTTCTATTTTATAAATCTGCTCCATTAACCATTTCCTTAATGAAGTCTCCTGCACCTAAAAGCTATTTTACCATATATGCTTTGCAGAAGTATATTATGAAGTATTTAAGTCAAGTTAATAATCCTCTTTATCTTTCCTAGCCAGATTCTTAAACTGGTCATTGCAGATGATGGGATGTTTTTATGGATGCTTTGCCTGGTGTTGTGGAGCTAAAGCTGAAAAGTACTAATTCAAACATAAAAAGATGCAGTAATTTTCTTTCCTTTTCTTTTGCAGTGCAATTTTCCAGAGAGCCAGGATGGCTAGAAGGCACATTAAATGGCAAGAGAGGACTTATTCCACAAAATTACGTTCAGTTTTTATAGCTTTGTGCATTGAACGCCAAGAAGGTGTACATGGTATCCATGGATTTTTGTTCTAGTCACTTGTCTCTACTTTTGTGACTGCTTTTAATCAGTGAAGAGCTGGACTATGGATTGAAGATCCTAATCTGTATAAAGACATTAAGTGTTGCCAAATATGAATTACAAAAGGAAAGATTCCTTTAGGGTTGGAATGGGTGGGGGGGACAAGAAAGAGGGATGGAGGGATAGGTTAATTTTTTAATAGGGTGCTTTTTTTTTTCAGTTGTAAAGAGCAGTAGTAGCCTGTTTGTTTGCAAGATAAATAGCTTTTGAGGTCAAGTATTTGGCTGATCTGACTCACCTTAGTGTCCTGGAGACTGTACTTTGATAACCAGCATTTTCAACAGAATGCGAGGGTGGTGAGGCACTGAACAGGCTGCCCAGAGCAGCTGTGGCAGCCCCATCCCTGGCAGTGTCCAAGGCCAGGCTGGATGGGGCTCTGAGCAACCTGATCTAGTGGAAGGTGTCCCTGCCCCTGGCCAGGGATTGCAACTAAATGATCTTTAAGGTCCCTCCCTACCCAATCCATTCTATGATTATTTTAGGTTTGGAAGATACTGATGGATAAAAAAAAGCTATCATGCTGACAATTAAATTATATTTCAGAGTGGAATAGCCAATGCAGAACAGACATCAGTAAGTAAAAATAATAGTTATCAAGACATGACATTTTTCAAATGTCTTCAAAGAGCACATCCGTTTATGTTGCGTGTATGATTTCATTTATTTTATAAAGATAAGACACATGAACTTTTATTACAGGCTCCTATATGTCATGGTTCCTTTGCTACTCAAAAATATCACTGTAAATGAAATAAAATGTTATTTGTTATGTGACTTGTCATTCCTATGTTGCAGAGTATTTTGCTCTGGTTCTGGAAGTTGTGGCATGAAATAATTTTTGGCAGTTCTGTGCAGTCAGCCTCAAGCAGGCTCTAAAATGGATGGGGAGCTTTCTTCACTCAAAACAGGCAACTCTGGAAGTTCAAGCCGAAAGGGAAAAGAGAATCTCTGGCTATAATGCTTTTGCATCCTGGAGAATTCCCACATTTTATCTGTTGTATGTCTGTCTTAGCTGCTTGTTCACCTTGCCTGTCTTCCTTCTCTCGAACTGTCAACTGCAAGGTCTTATTGATGCCTCAAAATTTGCAGAACTTTGAAAAAGCTACATGCAGTTTATCACTAATCTTTCTACTTTCCTCTCCTTCAAGTAAGACTGTCTGGGAGGAAGTGGAGAGGATGCAGGGAGTGTGACAGGATGACATGCTAATACAGGCTCACTTATTTGTTAAATTGGACTCCGTGGACTTCGAGTCATTTACTGCAGCTCTACTTAGCTTGCAAGTTTTCCTAATGAATGTGATTAGTAAACCAGTTAATGGTTAATGCTGCTTTGAGGTTGGGATGGCTTTTTCCCCCTGCTGAGGATTTAACTCCATGCCATTAATTCATTCCTTTGCCCAGACTGCGCAGACCACTGGAGTATGCACAGATCATTTCCAGATGGAGCAGTGGTGGGCCAAGCCAGTACAGCTCTCCAGCACTGACCCTCATTGCTTGGAGGAGTTTCATCTGGTGAATTCTCCTGGTACTGGAGTAGTGGCTCTCTGCCACAAAGCTTTTAGGCAGTTCTTGTCTTGGCTAAGTGACCCAAGCACTGAAAGTGACTTCTGACTGCTTTGCTCCTTGGTTCAGTGTTAAGGAAAGAGCTGCACCAGTGTTTGCAGCAACAGCTTGCAGGTTCCCTTGCTCAGATTTGTTCACGTGGCAAAGCTCTGTTCTGGCTGGGTCTCATGTTGCCTGGGCCCACAGCTCTATCAGCTCATCTGTGGCCTTAAAGATTCGTTCTGGAGGCAGGATGGTATTTGTGTGCCAAGCTCAGTTTTCAAGGCTACCAGTTGGTAGAAAATGTTGAAAGAAGAGGGAGAATATAAATCTTTGGTGTTAGCCTTGCAGGTGTGGCAGCAAGGTATGCTGGCTTGTCAGATGGTGAAGCTCTGATAACTTGAAGCTTACAAGCTTTGGAAGTTGCTTCCGTTTGTTTTGTTGTTGTTTTAAAACTGCAGTGCATGTTTGATCTTGTTCTGGCTGCTGTCCTCCAAAATTCTCAATGTGCTGCTCAGCTCTAGCTCTGTGTGGTGGGGCTTTTTTTCCTTATAACTGAGGTTGTTAAAAAAGGCAGATATATAGAGAAGGAATAATAGTCTTAGTGTCTCTTCCATCCAGTCCTGTGACCCTGTTCCACCTTTAGGTGAGATGTTTTGAGACTCCTGTTACTCCTGGAGCCACACAGAACCCAGACAAGAAGAAAACTTTTCTACTGAGAAGTGATACACTGAACAGAGGTAACACTAATCCAAACTTTCTCACGTCCCAGCCGTTGTCTGAAGGCAGTGGTGTGAGCTGAGCCAGATCAGATCTGGCTTTCAGGCTAACCACACTGCCTCTGAGGAATTCAGTTGTGGGAACTGCTACCCACCAGATGGGTTTCCACATCAGCCCAGTTACACTAATGCCAAGTACAGACTTGCACGGCCCAGTAGCCACGGCACAGCTCATTCTTCATCCTCGCTGCTAAGCCGAGCTGTAGACGATGCCCTCAGTACTGACTGCTTGGAAGTGGAGATGAAAAGATGCTAAAAATTAAAAAAAACCCCAAAAACCAAAAAAAAACATACAAAGAAAGTCAGGCCTTTGAGATTGCTGGCTTTCCTGAAGGTGGCCTTCAGGGCACGCCTCTTGGCTGTGGTAGATTTTGGAGGAGTGGAGTAATGTGCTGTTGAGACAGGAAGGAGGACAGGGAGTCCATTCTGGAGAACACTGGTTGCAGGATCCTTCTCTTGGCCTGGCAGTAGGAGTGGTCATTCTCCATGGGCGTGGCCTCTGTCCTCTTGCATGGAACTGCTCTCCTGTCACAGCTATGTGCACAGCTTAATTAATGCTTGGGTTGGGTTCCCTTCCCTTGCTCTGTGCTTGTTACTGTGGGCAGGGGCACAGACTTGTCACTTTTCAAAAGCTAGGGCTGCTGGTAGTGAATGCATGACGTGGGCTGAAAATTAGAGTGCGAATTAGGAAAAAAACCCAAATGTGCTTTTTATGCAAAACGGCGTTGGCCTTGCCGTCACTGTGGGGCCAGAGATTGAATCCCTCAGCCTGGGGATTAAGGTCGAATGTGTTTGCTGAATAATGAACGGCCAAGCTGAGACTCCTGCCTAGCTGGGCTCAGCAGAAATTTATAGCTTATGTTAGTCACTGGCCAGGGTGCAGCACTGCACCTTGGCCAGCAGCACTTTCACTCTGCTGCGTGAAAAGCCCTGGGGTTTTCAGGCTGCTGAAGGTTGCTAAGCGTTGTCCCAGCTGATCTTCGTGGCAGGTTTCCTTCTGATGTTGTCTTTTATGAGGAGTGAAAGAAAAATCTCATTAGCTGATTTATCTGTCCTGTAATGAAAATACATGTTCCTGCCACACTGCTTGCAGGTTTTGCTACCCCAGCCGCTGTAACTGTGTCACAGAAGAGACTTGGGCAGAAACGTGCCTTCCTCAATGCTGTTCCTTGTTCTCTTAACCCATTTCACAATTCTTACCTGGTTTGCAGTTTAAGGAGAAAAGTTGCTGACAGAGGGCCTGTGTAGGCTGTAAATGCACCAGTGCTAAACTGGGTTTCACTCAAAGTCTTCACTGGAGTGTCACCTCTTAAGCTGAATGTGCCTTGAACATTGTTTCCTACATCAGAGTCCAACAGTCTGCCCTCACCTTGCAGTAGCCACAGGTAAGTGCCAAATAAACTTCATCCTGTCAACATCTACCATTAAAGTAAGAACACCTCAAAAAACTTACGGCAGGGCATGTTTTACCAAGCAAAAATCTGTGACAGGAAAGGGCATTTTTTCCACTCCTCTCTTAGTAATATTGTAGTCCTAGTGAACTCCCAGTCTCTGCAGACACCCGAGTGCCCCAGCTTAAGGTCAGGTTACAAGTTTCATTATGGTTTTAAGCAGCGATAGCATCGTCTTATTTCTAGAACAGCATATGACAGATGCATCTGCTTGTAAACATATGGGAAATTTTTCTTAACACTGCTGATCCCCTACTATTCTTTCCTTCTGACAATTCAGCAAACAGAAAGCAGGTGCAAGGATATTTTGGCAATAAAAAAGTTTATGCAACTTTTTATTAAAAGACCAAAGTGCAATTAAATGGTGGTCTTACACCACAGACTGGGCTTTGTGCAGAACTTGGTGGTGAATTTCTGAGTGTGCCCAGAACAAACCAAGATAGTTAGAAGGGGAAATAAAGCTCCTGCTACCTTACTGTAATTACAACTGGAAAAGGTCTGACCCTGAGAAGGCAAGGTCACTGGGGAGCCTTGTGTGTATAGAACAGAATTCCTCTCAGGGCAAGAGGGATTCACTAACTTTGGTCAATGGGTACAGCAGCAGGAGGTTAACAGGAACTGGAGCCCAGACTGGTCTGGCTACTGAAGGTTTGTTTCTTCCAGTGGGATGTAGCTTGTGTCCAGACGAGTGTCAGCACATCATTTGTCAAGCACAGGGACCCAGGTGCAGTGAACCACATTCCTCAGTGCTGGACATGCCCTGTTTCACAGCCTGAGGAGCTGCTCCCTGGCCGAAGCCATCGCAGCTGCGGCGACACCTGGAGTGGCAGAGCCTGCTGGAACCAACACTCCAGCTGTCTGAAGAAAGATGTTACAGGGCATTTTAAGTTACCTTCTGTTGAAGTGTTCATGTCCAGGTTCAATGGGGCTCTGAGCACGTGGTCCAGTGAAAGGTGTCCCTGCCCAGGGCTGGAGGTTGGAACTGGATGATCTTTAAGGTCCCTTCCAACCCAACCCACTCTCTGGTTCTGTATTGTTCCTAGATGAGGAGAAGGCTTGTCTCTAAGGATATCACTGCACCAGCAGCTAGCTGAGATTAAAATGCAAGAAATACTTGCAATCAAACCAGTTTAATTCATGTATATTTGTACAATTTGTATAAAAAAAAAGAAAAAAAAAGAAAAATAGGTACTTGCAGACATTAACATAAAGACCAAACAATATTTTCTATTTATTTAAAAAGCTTTAAACATACAGAAGCAAACCCCTAATTATAAATGCATCATTATGCATAGATTTTACTGTTTACACCATACTGCTGGCTGCTTTTATTTTTCATCCAGGAATCTATTTAAACTCCAAGAATTCTTAAACATTCCTCTGAGCTTCCTGGCCTCAGAACTGCTGTCTATCTTATCAAGTCATTGACCTCCAGCTGAAAACATTGCTCTAAAAAAAGTCAAATCTTTAATAAACAATTAAAAGTGCATTAACTGTAGAATTTTTTAATTTCATAAATGTTTAAACAAGTCAGTGAAAAACACCACCCTGTGAATTAGCTTTTTGCATTATTGATTGTAAAGTATCTTTTTAATAAGATTTTGATATTGCAAACTTTAGTCTTTTCTATTTTACTCGGTGCAACTGCTCAGTCGCACAATGTGTAGTATTCCTGAAATACCCACTGCAGTACATTACACTATTTTACATTTTAACTGTGTATACAATGCTCTTGCTGCATATCCCTGTTCCTTCTTACAACAAAATAATTTAGCTCAATGAACAAAAGCCCACTTTCTAAAAGCTGTTGTAGTTTGTCTTGTATTTTGCAGGAGACAAATGCCTATTTCATTCTAAACAAATTCAAAAGAACATAACAAACTTCCCGGTAGCTAAAAACTAGGGTTGGGTTTTGTGGTTTCTTTTTTTTTTTTTTCTGTACACAGGTTTAGATAAAAAAAGTGATGGCTATTCTGCTTAAGTGTCCTTGATAAGAGAATACTGCCTCTTACAACATCTATATCCAATTGTATCTATTACTTCAATGATCTCTAGCAAAAAAGTAATAATCAATGAATGGTTTCATAAACAACAGGTGATTAAAGTAAAGGATTTATTATAATCTGCTTACAGTTGTTTGCAAAGACAGACATACGTTTTTGCATAAAGATATAAATTGCTTTTTAAAACTAATTTAGTGTGTTTAATTGTATGAAGTTTCTGTGAATTATGAATTGTACCAAACCAAGATTAAAAGTAATAAGGTACAAAAATAGGAGCAAACAGACAACAATTTGGACTGGGACAGGCATTTAACAGTGAAGTGTAGAATATGGCTTTGCTATTTTAGTCAAGCAAAGTTACTCTGAGACAGAAAAGGAGGCAGTAACTTTGTTAATATAAAAAGCTGCTGCAGACTGTATTCACCCAGAACCTGGCTTTGAAATCTTCTATTTTAGACTTTAAAAAAAAAAGTAAATTAAAAGGTGGATGTATGACTGTGTCTTTACTGTAAACAACCAGTCTGCATGCTGTATATCTCATGTTGGAAGTTTGGCTTTCATATTGCTGTGCAGGTCAGTATTTAAAGATCTGCCTATGAATTAGACTTCCAAAATGCAAATAATATATGTATGTATATATTTATATATAAAAAACCTCTCTGAATACAGTCTTTACAGATTACCCATTGCATAAGGCAGGTGTCATTTAAAAAGACAAGTAGCGCTGACTGTCTTCAGTGCACCACAGTGCACCTCAAAATTTGGGTTCAGAAAGGGTGTAGAATTCTTAATTCGACCACCATTGACAAGAAATGCTACATTCCGACCGGCCAAGGGACACACTATAGCTCAAAAATACCAGTGGCACCCAGAGAGAACACTACAGATTAGACTCTGAAAAACTATTCTATTTAAACATGAGCATATGGTAGCAACAGTTGAGCCTCAGAAAAGTTCACCTGTCCTCTATTCTACTCCAAAATTTTGTAGTTGCTTATAAATTGTGAAATAGTGAAAATCACCTCAAAAATTCTTTTCTTTGCAGTCTTATTTTAGAGAAAACATTTTTGAGACAAAATCAGACCAACTGAGTTGAACTTGTAGCGTGAAGATTTGTCTTCTCGGATGTATCCTGATTATTACAAAAATGCTTACAAAATTACACATGCTTTTAATTGATCACTAAAAATTCTACTCAGCTCATCTGCCCTTATCATCCCTCACCATCCCTCTCACCAGTACAAATCTCTTTGATGTACTTACTGTAATGATCTGCATGTTCCCTTCAGCATAACCAGAAATCGCTCTCCCCCATCTGAAATAATAATCTGACCTTTTAAGATGTTTCATAGATCCAGTAGTCAAAGGAAAAAAAACAAAACAAACCAAAACCAAACAATCTGGGAAACCTTAGTAAAAAAAGAAAAATCATTCAACGTGTTGCTCACCCCCATTCCCCTGAGAGAGAAAGGGAATAGAGTGCAAGAACTCACTAGATCATTAAGCTGGCAAAAGCTTTGGAGAGAGACCATAATTTGTCTTGTTAAATGAAACCTCGGTAAAGTGGCAAACATAACAATGTGTAGTTTCCTACACCTGTATGAAGCAGGAGTTCTAAGATGTGCTCAAGTCACATACGCTTGCAAGAGAGACAAAAGGGGAGGAAAATAGAGAGATAGAAAGGCTTAAAACACAACTGAAAAGGTTAAGCGTGGTTATTTACAACAGATACTGTAGGATGGTAAATTAGATATGATGCTAAAAAAGGCACAGCTTTCCCTTTCTTAAATACACTGTAAACGGTTCATTATGCATGCAGAACATTTCACTTTACAAAAAAATTACCTTGTTTGTTTAGACAAAGATAGTACTTAAATAGTCTCCAGCAAAATAGAGTTCTTTCAAAAATACTTTCCCGTTCATCCTATTAACCATTAAAGATTTTTTTGTCTCATTTACAAAAGTTCCTTACACCTTATTTCAGGTCCTTCACAATTTATACATACAGCAATGTACAGTACAGCAAAAGACTGCAAAAAATTATTTGTAAAGCCAGCACAATAGATACTATAAATTGATACCAGGGCATTTGTTTTTCACATCTTATCCTTTTGAATTAAATAGTAAATGGACACTTAACACAGTGTATATCATCTAGGATGGGATAACATGGGATAACAAATGCCACAGGTGGGGATAACAGTATTCCACACCAAATGTTCTGTTATTACTTTACACGTTAGGGTTTGTGTGTGTGTATATATGTGTGTATATATATATAGTTTTTTGTTGTGGTTTTTTTTTGTTTGTTTTTTGTTTTTTTTTTTACAAGAAAAGAATATTAATGCCCCATATTGACTTTACGTTTTATGTGCAAACCAAGGGTAAGCTTTAAAAAGTTCTCATTAGTTCTCGAACCCTTTTAAAACAAGCAAACAATACCAGAAACTACATGGCATATTTAAAACTCCATCTGTTAAAATATCAAAATCAAAGAGTTATTGACTAGATATGGCTTTTCATCCAGAGGAACAGGAATATTTTCTAAGTGTTTTAGGGTTATGGGGTAATTTCCAAACATCTAGGTCTTGCCAAATCTGAGTCAACTGCCTTCCATTCCCCCAAACCCTTTGTATGATTTTAGACTATTCAGAGACTGCTGAACAAGTGTAAAGAGCATGTTTAAAATATGGTTTCTTGGGTCCTTCATGGGTGTGGAATAACACAGGGAAACTTAAGGCAAAGTTCTTCCATTTAAGACATTTTCTATCACTTCCTGTGAAAGTACAGGGGCTTGGCATTCCCAGATTCCACCTTTGGTAGCTGGTCACTGATGATTTCCACCAGCATGGCTGGAAACTCTACTTTCAGTGCCTGAGACTCTCGGAAGGTGTAGAAGCAGAATTCCAATAAGTCACTAACAAGCTGAAATACAGAAAGAAACACTTTTTAGGAAAAACACCGAGATTTTTGCATGCAAACAACAGCTTTCTGATAACTGATTATCTCCAAGAAATAACATCTTACTCTGACTTGACAGTCCATTTGCAGGGGTTATAAAGCAAACAAAAGAACTTAAATGCCAAAGGGCTACTTGACTCGTTAAAAATCAGCAAACTAGGAAACCCCAAGAGACCACAGATTTGATTTTTCAGCCTAGCTGCACTTTTCCTTTCACTAACAGCAACTGGCCACCACGAAAACTACAGGTCTACAGAAATAAAGCCTTCTGCCCAGAGGGAAAAGATCAGCCATAAACTATTGTATCTCTTAACTTCAGCTGGACACACATTCATTAAATCAGATTATTTGGTCAACTTCAGTGCATTCTCCAGGGCCCGCGACCTACAACTGCCAGAGCAGCTGATGTTTGCAGCTCAACAACACAAATGCTGCATCACACGGTGGCATTTCAGGTTTCACAGCGACACAATCTACCTTTTTTTGGTGGCTGTGACCTAAATGCATCTCCTACAGCCTTACAGTAGGCTGGACCCTTCCCAATCTTTAAGAAATGTGAAGGAACGAAGCACCTCCAGGTTTCAGTGTGTGTGAACTTCCATTGCAGTCCACACTGTGTTATGTGATTGAAGGAAAGAGCCTCTGCTGTTTAAAAATTCAAGCGTTAAATACAGCTTAATTTTGGTGCCTCGTATCCCTGCAAAGGACTTGAAGCACTTCTGCTTGTGTAGTTTATCAAACACAGGTTTGTCATTTCAATTCTTACCATGTAGAATTGCACTCTGCCATAAAGCCCCTGTGAAAAGTAGAGCAAATAAAAGTGGACTTCTGGAAGGCAGAAAGGAAATGAATAAAAAAAATACGGGCAGCAACATTTCCATCCTGTAGCACCATACCTTTTTGCTCATTTTCAGGACTTTCACAGCTGTTTTTGCTAACATGTAAGCAGTTTATGAACAGCCCAGAGAAGTGCTGAGATCACTCAACCACATGACTCGCTGCTATTGAGCACTACATGAGTCTGTTTGCTGGGGCTTAGGTCATTCCTGATGATCTGGCATGTCATGAAGCAGTGCTAATTAATTAAACAGATGCATGCTAAATAAGTAGCATAGACATAATCTGGTTTTCAAGGAAAAAAAAAAGCTGATGTCCAAAGGTTTACTTTACCCATTAGGAGGAGGTTGTTACTGCACATGCTGTGTGCCAAAAATACTCCAAACAGCACAAAACTGAAGTGAAGGAAACTGTCTTGGTGTGATTGCCACTCCCTCCTCCCTGCCTCTGGCATCAAACAGCAGCCCTAAGCAAAGCCTTGCACCCCAGCACAGCCTTGACAATGACCCTGTGAATGTGCTCCTTTTCCTAAACTCCTTTCACATCACTGACTGTGAGAGGGGGTTGGGGTCACCTCTGTCCCACTGCCTTCTGTGCAGCTCAAGTGAATTCCTGCCTCGCCACGCCCGTGTGGAGCCTCTGGGTTCAGTGAGACAGGTCACGGGAAATCCTACCTGCCTAGAAACTACTAATTCTGACTTCTTTGCAAGCTTTTAAGGGTACCAAGTACAGGTCTGGTGAATATGCAGCAGACAACGGGAAATGAAAAATAAAACTAATGAAGGAAGCATAATCCATTCAATAAACAAGTCAGCAATCCAGTGGGTGAAAACCAAGATGTGATCATGGATATGATCATAGCACAGCACACTACAAATCTCACCACAGAGGAGAAAGGTTAAGTTTGCACACCCTAACACCCTCCTATCATGTCATACTTGGGTTTGAAGCCCTAAGGATAATGTATTTTCTATACTTATTTAGCCTGCCAGAATTTTTGTTCCTCTTTCTTAAGCTATCAGCTTTAACATGACAATAATCATCCAGACTAGGAAGCATGTGTGTCACACATGTGACCCCGTGTGTCACCACGACCACGGGGTTGCAGTCAGGATCTTTTTAACTCCAGCCTTAAAAGCTGCATGGCTTTTTGGGACTGGGAAAGCACTAATTTAAAATAAAGAGGAACAAATGTGGCAGAACTGAAGGCCAGCTCAGAAGTACTAAAATGCAAACACTGTGCTAAGCTCAGACAGATAAAGCTGTGAGACCAAGAGCTGAGCCACGAGCACTGCTCTTTTCTGCAGGTGTGTTCCCATCCATTTTCAAAGGTACCAGCCCCCTGCCAGCAGCAGCCTTGGCATGAGAATGAACTAAATGGATAAAAAACTCAGGTCCCACAGGCAATGCTAATTTTAAGTCCTTGCCTCTGCATTCTAAGCAACATTTGTCTGATACAGTTTTGATTTGTAGCAGGTAAATAATTTAGATGGTCTTTTTCTTTAGAAGAGAAGTTCCCTCTTCAGTAAGGATACCAAAGAGTTTGTTTTCTCTTGGAACACACAGGCTCTGTCTTTGCAGTGACTGAGGCACCATAGGTGACAAGTAAGGTAACACAAGCTATGCAGCACCTCTGAATGCGCCTTACGAATTTCCCCAATCAAATATACTCCTGGTTGTTCCTTAAAGCCTTGTAAAATCCCTGTGTTCTGAGAACTCCTGACTACACTTTAGCTGACCACTTCTACCCTCTACTTCTGGTGGTTTATACTGGAAAAAGCTGAGCGCTCCCCCAGTCCAGCAGTGTGACAGACAACTCCAATTTAGCAGTGAGAGTGAAAGCTCCACTGTTGCCACAAGCAGTGCAATGGTGACTAGAAACATCTTTGCTTCTACGGTCTCAATTATTTCAGCTACTGAAGCACACTTCTGAAGAGTTAGAGCTTGGCAGTGCAGGTAAGGCCACAACTAAAACAATTCCCAATTCTCTCATCACTACCCTGCAGAGTGTGCTGCACTTTCAAACATTTTCAAGGCCACAGCAGTCTTAGCAATTCTGAGATTTTTACCTAATCAATTTTTGCATTTGTATGCTGTATTGAGCACCTCCGAGAAATAGGAGTATTAATCAAATGTAATTTTCTGTTATTAGGGTGGGGTGTCCATAAAATGGACTTTTTCACCCATACTGTTCTTCATAATTAAAAAAAATGAATCCTTTAATGAAGTCCCTGAAGTTAATGCAGTTATAGTGACCTTTGAGCACTTGCCCCATTTTTACAGCAAAAAGAATTTATTTTAGTTTGGAAATCTCACCATGCCTTTGCATTTCCAGAGACAGTAAGAACCGTTGGATTTGCAAGGGTGCACATTTCTGTGCTTAGCTTTCTCCAAATTCTCTCAGAATCTCTGAGTGTGGTATGAAAGCCCACAGTCCCTTCTCTTTCAGGAGCATCTCTGTGATTAAGCCTACTGAGACAGCAATTAAGACAGCAGTACGGTAACAACACAATGCTGAGTAATTTCTTCCTATTATTAGCTACAGCTATTACTGCCAGCAACTTCAATGTTCTCCNAAAAAAAAAAAAAGAAAAGACACTCCAAATCCTCTCTCTGTCCCTTTCAGGAATGGTCTCTGCCCACCCAGCTCTCTCCTCACCCAGAAAAGCTCTCAGTGTTTGGGACTATTGCCACTTCCTGCTTTTTCCACTTCTTGCAGTGGATATAAAACTCCTGCTGCAACAACCATGAGGTTCAGGAAAACCACTGCCAACCAGGTCTTGATTATTCCATTTTACCCCTATACTCATTTTTGCTCCCAGTCCTATGAAAATCCCGTGATGTAAAATAATTATTACTCCAAGGGCTCAGGAAGAAAGTTATTCCCTGTGGGATGGCTTGCAGGCTGATTCTTGGAGGTCCCTATGTCCTTTGGTGACCCACAGTGGCCAATTCCTAGCTGCCTAGGAAACCCTGAACTCTAACGCAAGAGTAAAACCCTCCACAAACACAGGGAACACTTGGGAAGACCAAGGGGTGAAGCCTCTGGTTATACCTCTGCAGAGTATTTGCCTCACGCTAGTAAGGAGTAAAAGGTGGATAAAATACATACGGATTGGGCACTAACAGTTATTTGACCCTGGTTCTGCCTGGACAGGTGCATTTATCTGACTGAGGAACAGCACTCACCGCTTCAGGTTTCCTTCATAACCCTGTGCACACCCAAACCACAGCACCTGACGCCTGCACATTGGAAGACCCTGAGTTGAACTCGTTTTCTGTGCCTGGAGGATGCACCCACAGCATCCTCATCCCTTGGCCAGCACAAATTTTGAGCCAAGTCTCCCTTGCTCTTCTGCCAACAGGAGCAGGGTTCTGCCCTTCCCCAACAAACACCTATTAACGCGAAGGAAAAGGGATCCAACCATCACAAACCGAGCAAGACGACTCTCAGAGTAGCTTCTGTCTACATTAGGGAGCTGGGAATCAATTTCTCACTTGACAGATGCGTATTAGCTGCTGCAACACACACCTAGCACACTCCCAACATCGCTGCTGCTCTGGGAGTAGAGGCTGGATCTATGCTCTGAATAAACAGAGAAAATGCTCACCCTGAGAATTCAGGCACTGGGATTGAAACGAGGCTCCAAACTGTTCATCGTCTGTGGGACACAACTTGGGCAGATCAGCAGCAGAAGTAAGTGTACCCAAAGGTGTTGGTGACAGCTGAGGGGCTCATCTGCAGCTTCGTATCTGCAGGATTAGGAACCTGCAGAGGCACATTTACATCCAGCGCAGCATCCCTTGCAACCCTGCCCCCGGAGGATCCATGCCCTTATTCCCACTGTCAGCTTTTTCAGTGAGTGAAATCCTGGCTCTCTCAGCCTATGGAAAGATCCACCTCAGCTATAAAATATTCTCTTCAGGAACCATAAAAAATTAATTATTCAGCAGCATGAGCTTTAAAGAATTTATTTTTGTTTGGCAGAAAATGTCAACAAGCAAATGACAGCGCAGGGCGCTGCCTTGCCAAGACAAGGGGAAGGTTCACATTAGGGTTTAATGTCATGGCATGGAAACAAAAGCCCTCTTCACTCAAAGCCTGTTTAATATCAGCCAGATTGAAACCAAATTCAGCATTTGTTCTGCAAACTGCCTAACCATACACTACAGTCTCTATATGAAACGAGGCCTGCCATGCAAGATACAGCCCTTCCTGCCAAAGCCAACAGGAGATGCTGAGGAGGATCCAAATGAAGTTTTTGATACCATGTGCAGGACATCTGTTTCTAATGTTCCTCAGGGCGTTTGTCAGGCACTTCACCTCCATCCAAGTGCTGCATGTGCATCTCTCCCCAAAGTGCCCACGGCCGTTCACAGGCACAAGACCAAAACCTTGGAGTTCTAGGTAAACAGGGGGGCTGTCCTTGCCACACTGTGGTTCTTCAGGAAATGATGCACATGAGCCACCCAAAATAAGAGAAATACAATCCCTACAAGAAGGAAATTTGGGATCATGGAATCATTAAGGTTGGAAAAGACCTCTAAGATCAGTGAGTCCAACTGTTAACCCAGCACTGCCATGCCCACCACTAACCTGTGTCCTGCTGCCTCAACACCCACAGCTTCCACACAGCAACATGCAAATAGAGAGTGACAGGGCAGGCTGCAGGCAGGTGTGCACATGCACAGAACCCTGTTCATCTTGTCTGCCCAGGATGGGTTTCCATCTCTTATTTTTCAGGTGCTTTCAGGCTTTATGGATCATTAAATAAAGTTGCTGATGTTTTCAAATACTTAAGTGCCTGCCTGGCCTTCTTGAAAATTTTTTTTCCTCAGCTCGGCACTTTTCTACCTGCACATATGTTTGCTGCGTGGATGAATGATTTAGCATACTGAGCAATGTAAAACCATCTTGTTTGGGTTTTTTTTTTCTTCCTCATATTATATAAGCCAAGCATACTGTAATTTGATATTTCCACGCACTGTATTTCATATATTCCTCAGACAAACGACTTAAGAATGAGGTTGGTGAAAGCAAGTCTGCAGGTGCAAAGGAGCAGGGTGTTTTATTGCTTAGCCCTACACTCAGGTAAAGTGAACTCCACGAGTGATGAGATGCTGCTCTGCTCAGACGGATAAGCTGGATACAGCAGGAAGGCTGAACAAGCACGAATTCTGCACCAGCCCCTTCAGGCTTGCACTGCAAACGCCAGTGCCGAGACTACAGCAGCATGTAAACATGGGGCCTCAGCTCCAGTTAGACTGCCCAGCACCAAATATATTCTGATCCTCTAAAATTATAATGGAGTAAGTTAAAAATGCATAGGTGACAGTCGAAAAAGCGTTCCTCCTAGACTAAGGAACTGAGCAGAAAATTTGCATTCGCATCGACTGAACGGAGAAATTCTGTGCTAACAGGCAGTGGGGAGAGAATATTAATTCTCACTTCTCATTAATATTATCACCAGTCTAAATTTATTCTGATGGATTTCAAAAACCAAAATGCAAAAAAAAAAGAGTTTTAAAAGAAAAAATAAACAAGTGCCCTTGTTGAACAAGTCTCCAGTATCATCTCTGAAAGGAAGCACTGTTGTGGAGACAACCGGCCTTTCTAACAGAGATTGCTGACAATGGGACTTTCTTTAAAAAGTCCTTTGAAAGAAAGTGCTCTATTAAGACAAAAGTAATGCAAAAATAGATTAATTAAAAATTAAATAAAATGCAAGAGCAGCCTGCTTCCTCTGGTTAGTTCAGCTCCCAATGGTTAATGCTGTGTTTTGGAAAATGTCTGTAGGACATGGGAGCGCTCTCCGTAAGCGCGAGCCTGCCATCCAGTCACCTTAACCACACAAACACTCCCATTTCAGCAACAAATCACAGACACTGCCTATCCTGAAGAGGATTAGAAAACTCCATAAATGCAGGGGTTTGTTATGCTGCCTCGAGGTTCAGATGTGAATTCTTGCAAATGATTTTATCACCCATCCCTTTTTTTCCACTAAAACACTACAACTTCCTTTGCTGGCACTGAGCAAGTGAAACCTGATCTCTGAAGAATGAGCTATTACTGCAGTACTAATAATACTCTCCCTGCCTCCCACTAAGGTTTGCAATGTTTTAATGAACAACAGAACAATATTTGAAAAATAATTCCATATGTACATTCTGTAAACAGACCTCAGGCTCTTACACCGATTTGACCTGAAGTGCACCGTACTGTACCGTCTCTGCAAAATGAAATTTAACTTGAGTACAAAGACTTGCATTTGTATGCAGGCTCTGAAAGCAAGTGCTGCAGCTTCTTCCTGCAGCAGAGATCCTTCCCTGCCCACCCAGGATGGAGTAGGGCAGTTTTCTCCTTTGCTGCAGTTTGCCAGATTTCACTGGGAGGGTGATGAGCATGCTGGGAGCCCTCCTCTCACATACCCAAACACGACTAAAGGTCACTCTCACCGTCCCCAGGAGTCTCCCATCACTTGCTGCACTGTGGCACAGCTTCAGACAGGATGGGTGCCAGCCTTGCTGGCCCAGGCAATGGGCTGGTCCCCAGGGAGCTCTCAGGAGGCACGAGGAAAACCCTCAGCTTGAGGAGACCCTAACAGCTGGGTCACTCACTTCCTCTGTGGGGGCTGCAGGCTCCCTCAGAGGAAGTTAAAGGAGATAAAGCCCTGTTGCTGCAGAGGTAAATCTCTGCACTTAGCATTACACTGGCTAGAGCCAGGCTGCTCCCAGCTAAACAGCTCAACATTATGGACACCCCTTCTGGAATCTGCCACACCTACCACAACCACTCTATCACTCTGGGCAGAGGCAGCAACAGCCCGGGTGCCCTGAGACCAAGCTTTTAGTTTCCTGTGTCATTCATCACATCTCACACCTGATACATGTAAAACACCTCGTGCTGGAATAGGGCAGGGTGGCAGAAAGGACCCAACAAGGAATCTTCCACTTGAAAAGCTCAAATAAAGCTTCAAATACCCAGGATGGCTCCTAGGTCCCAATACGTGTTTTAAAGTCATCAGGATTACAAACTCAGCTGTAAAAGATCACCAAATTAATTCCGTGTTTATTGGCATATCAGGCATGTTGGATGTGTGATTAGCTAACCCTGAACCTTTCACCTTAATGACTTCTACTTTCTTATTTTAACTTCTTAAATTCATCTAACAGCTTCTCTCGGATGTCCCTTTAAAAAGAATATGTTTTTTTTTGTCTCCTGTCAGTTAACACAATTAAAGACTATTTGTTTACCTTAATGGAGAGTTTTTTTGCTTAACTTTTCTGCACTCCCTGAGGAGTTATACTTACATCATGCATGGAGTCAAGAAGTTTAGTCAGTTGGTAGAATCTCTGCCAGCTTTGCCCAGAGTTACTTGGACATTTAGTTACCATCTTCTTTAGTTCTTTAATGTAATTTGCCCTCATTTCTTCAAATGCAGCTTGGCTTTTGAGACCATCCTTGGGAACTGTCATTGAAAAGACAGTCTTAAATTAGTATTAACTGCATTGCTTATTCTTTTGATGTGCATACTTAAACAGTTACACCAGTTAATGGATGAAGGAATTAAACTTTTAAGCAAAGTCCATAATTTTACAGACATTGGTGAAGGATCAACAACATCACACAGATTCTCAAGCAATTCAGGCATCCTCTCCAGATGTGTGATTGCAGAAGCTGTGGCAGAGGACAAGATAACATCCCAGAAATACGACACATGCTAACCTCATGTCCAAACTGCTTTCAATACAATCCAACCACATAAAAACCAGGCAGATGGATCAAGGGTATTTTGTTAGAAGCTGAAAACGTGATTTATCATTCTTGAATGATTTCCCACACTCGGCAGAGGAGAAGAAGGTACAGAATCACAGCTGTTATCTGCAGAAATGCTAGACCAAGTGACACATTTTTATGCCATCGAGTAAGATCTAAAATTTCTTTGAATGTTAGCAAGCATCTGCGTAGCATCCAGAACAAAACAGAGCCATTATTCTGCATGGAACAGAAGACTGTTTTCCAAACAGGCATCCTGACCCAGTGCTTGACCACGACAGACAGTTGCAAGCATTTCTAGTGTCCTGTTCAAGTTTCCATCTGCCAGACAGAGATGGAATCATGATTTTATAAATGGGCTAAAAGTAGAGTTTTCTGATACTTTTTATTCTGACTGATATCAGCAAGGCTGATTACAAAAGCAAATACCCTGTTTCTTTACAGACTGCAAATACCCTCGCACTCCTGCCGGTTCTGCCCCAAACAGGAATGGCTTATCAGCACCAGATCCCTATGAAAACTCCCAAGAGGTTATTAGTAACATTACTCAAAAAATTCTAAAGTTTAATATCTGAATTGGTTGAACACTGCTTAACCATCAAATGTTTTTCTTCTCTGTATCTCTTAGTCATAGTCCACAGAAGGAAAATAAAATGCTGCTCTGTACAGGAGTGAGTTTATTTCCTAAGCAAGCCAGAAAACGATGTCAGATTAAGCTAAATGGGAAGTTACCTACTAAAAAGAGAAAGAAAAAAAAGGTGATTCCAATTTAGCTTACCCTGACTTAACATCTTGACAGAAACTGTCTTGTTCGTCCATTCCATTCTCTTCTAAATCCTCTCAACTGCCCTTTATCCCACTGAAATCACATCATAAACATGTAACAACTGCCCCAAACGGCTCTCTTTTTTTAAGAAAAAGCTTCAGTATCTACCAGAGCAGTTTAGCAATGGGAAACAAGGAGGAGCTGTACCACCACAAGAACAGCAAGGACTTGAGGCCTCCAAGTGCTGGAAGGGGGCACGAGGAAGAATCTTTAGAAAAAGCCTAGAAGGGGACACACCAACCTGCCTGCTGCTTGGTAAATATTGTACATTTATACTACACAATCATAATATACATATCATATGTTCATTTCATTTTCAGATTCTAGATGCAAACTCTCTCAGTCAGCTGACAGATAAAAGAAACTGTCTGGAAAAAATCTACAAATTCTGTTCAAGGTGAATGAACACAGAGGCACCAATCAAGATAAGTAAAGCCATCAGAGCATGCTGTGGCCCTCACACAAAACGCACAGGCTTTACAGTTCCTTTAATATTTACAGGACTGTGTTCCTACATGCTGCTTACAGCCTGTTAGAGTCACTCTTTCTTTGTCTACTACTATGTATTTTACTGTTCTGTCTGAAAATTATTATACTATCACCCCAGCCAGATTATTAAGGAAGAAAGAAAGACCACAAATAAAGAGAACTCAAGTCAAGCAAAACATGAAATTCTGGAGGTTTGCCCAGTGTTTCTGATTTTACTTATTAAATGCAGCAATACTGTTGGCAAGCTCCCAAAATCTATGGTCTGTGGAAAGCAAGAAAACAACTGAGTTGTAATGTGTGGTTTCTTCCACATGTAAATGGAGTGAAACTTCCTTGATGTGGTCGCCATGCAAGTTTCAGAATAACTTGCACTCTGCTCATCACATGACTCAATAAAAGAATTTAAATGAAAACAAACCTGGTGTTTTCTGTCATAAGACTGTACCAAGGTGCAATCACTCAAAACCAGGTTTGCTGCCCTTCACTTGACACTCTCTGGGTTTCATCACCACATCCATTTCCATTTCGCTCTCTTTTTTCTCTCTCTCTCTCTCTCTAATGTAAATATCCTGATTCTCCCACAACAAACTATTTTTAGCAGGTTTTCTAGTGACCATGGTGTGTGTTTCAAAGGGACCCAGCTCACTGAAGTTAATTGGCCAGACTGATCTCAACTAACAGATTCTTGCAATAACTCATTAGTTTACAACCTCGAGAGGATAGAATAATAAATACCTGGCTTAAAGACATTTAGCTGCATTTTTAGGATGCCTTCAGGTTCTTTTTCTAAAGATTCTTCCCCTTTAGGGCTGACTGAAATGCTGCAGAGGCAGATCTCCAACCCAGACACTCAAGAACATTTTGGGAGCCAAACCCTCCCTGACCACATCCACGTCAAGTTGCTTCTGGAAACACCAGGAGTGACAACTTTAAAGGAAAGCCCATTTACCCCTCAGGGCAAGCCTGGAGCACATCCCCTGCCCACTGTTCCAGGATCACTGGCTGACCATCTCCAGCCCTTGGTGGTGTGGGACCTGGGGTCAGACTCCACAGGCCAGGACACAAAGGGTTCCCCAAAGAGCAGTGTCTCTCCTCATCACAGCAAGCTGCAACAGCTTCAACTGGAAGAGGGAAGGGAGGGAGATGGCCAAGCCCAAAAAACTTACAGCCCCAGGAGGTTTCTGCTGTAGGATCCAAATCCCCTCCAGCCCTGACAGGAACTGCAGCCTCACATCCTCCCTCAAAGGCAGGTATTTTAACCACAGAGCTGGCTCGTCATGATGCCACCAAGTTGTTCCCCACAAAAAGGAGCAGGATTTCACAGAATAACATTTGTTTACAGGTTTACGGGCTGTTACTGATGGAAAAAATGTACAAACTGCCTGTGTATTTATACAATTGCACTGGGACAGGAGGTTTTCAATATTTTCAGTAAGATAAGATCAAGAGATCCGCTAATTACTACACAATGCTGTAACAAGCACCAAGATGTAATTTTGTGTCTTGAAACTCAAAGCATGATGCTCAAGAGAAAAATGAAGCACACGCTGCCATTTATTAAACTTTCAGAAGCCTGTAGAAGGGCTTTCCATTCTCAAGTCACTTGGCATTACAAAATCACCTGCTCTGCAGCACAGGCAATGCACATCTTTCGATCCTGAAGGTCACGTTAAGTCAGCCAAACCCTGGTGGCTTTGAAGGTCGAGCAGGGATTTCCCCTCAATCCCCACAGCTGTGGCACTTTCCTGGCATGTCTGTTGGTTTGGCTCCCCTATGTGTCCCGTGCCTGGCCGCTCCTGTCCCTCCAGCGCACGTGACACACTCAAATTGCAAAGACACTTCCCGTGCTAACTGCAGATAAACCCCAAGGCATAAACCCAGGCTCATTCCTGCGGCCCAGCTTTGGCTCCTCTGTCACACTGGTTAAAACCACTGCACCTCTTTGTCAACTGGAATATTGTCAAGCACTCCTACGCAACCACGGACCCAACTCACCTGTGCTTAAGAGCAGCAGCACTTTCATGATGGTGTACTCCTCGAAGCTGAGCTGCAGGCGGACGAACTGCAGGCTGATCTGGTGCATGCCCTGGCACAGCTCGAACATCGCCGACTGGCGCATCCGCTCCCTGCAGAGACAGGGGAACAACGTGCAGGGGATAAATACGGGACAGCACAGCCTGCAGGGGGTCACCTGGGCACCACCCTGCTCCTACACCGTCCGCAGGGGACGGCTGAGTTCACCTCGCTGCCGGGCAGACCACGGGAAAGGAACGGCTACAAATGTAATTGGAGTTTTATACACTGATGGTGTTAAACTGGCAAAAACGTTTTAAGATGTATTTGAATCGTCAGTGCTTGTTCAGCTCTGCCCTGGCTGATGGAAAGGTGCCTGCTGAAGAGGTCAGCGCTGGTGCAACAGGGGAACCTACACCCACTGAACGTATGCTCTAGATAACACACCTCCCCATCAGTTGACATCTCCTGTTCAAACACTGAAATATTCAAAAAGCGTGTATTTTTTTCCCAAAATAGTAATCTAAAATAATCTGGAAAAAAGGCATATATAAAACAAGGAACTCATTCATTAACACAGACTTCTGCCTGTTAAATCATAAAATAATTAGGATACATGACTTGTATCCAGATAATTTTTTTTTTCTTTAAATATACTTTCATAAATATAACTTCAGACCTTCTCTCTCTCTTCTCTGAGGTAATCCTAGGCTAACCTGTCCTGCCCAAGTTTCAGGCAGAATTAGTTAGAATTTTGCTAATTTTCTGAAGCTGCCATCTCAAACCACAACAGCTACAGCAAAGAGTCATCGAAAATTGCCTGTCTCAGCAGGAACCGTGATATATATGTGTGTGTGTATATGCAGGTATGTAGACAAGGTCTTTTAATTGTTCACTGACCACTACTTTCCTATTTTTTAGTTGCTCAAGACCAATTGTCTGTATTTCTTCTAACATTTTTTCGCATAATTGGGGAATTGGAAGGAATTGGACGAAGTTCAGCTCATTATTTTAACCAAGCAACTGCTTTTTCAAATATACAAATTGGCTGGTGAAAGAGAAGAATCATACTGTGTGCAAACAAAGACTGACATAATCTTCCGGGAGTTTTATTTCACTACTGCCAGAGCAATTTTATTTTCCTCCTTAATACTAATAAAGCGGACTCCCCATTGTTAGATGGGCTCTGCACTTTTCCCCTGCTCCACCCTCTTTTCTTGAGACTAAGAACTTCCAGCTTCTTTTTTTTTTTTTTTTTCACTTTTTAAAATTAAATTTAATAGTAGGAGTGATGCCATATGTATTTGTTTTTATTATGCACCATGGACCGCTCCCAGGAGGCTCTGAGGGATACACACTGAAGTCAAAAGGCGAGTGATTTATAAAGGACATTTGTATTTTAAAATCTACATGTTAAAATATATCTCAGATGGCCGAAGACAGCAGCACTCAAAGTAAGAGCAGTCTATGACATCCATCGTTACTTCTGCAGGACACCAAAGTTTGTTTCTCCAGCCTCAGAGCATAAAGCCACTGCTACCATTCTGGTCTGTGTTTGACCTCTACAGAGAGGACTGACAGATTTCTCACCAGATACCACAAGCCACACAAGCAAATAAAATAAAACATCATGATGCTTTGCCTCAGGTTTCTTATGCTTTTTTTGGTTGGTTTTTTTTTGTGGCAAAACACTCTCTGTGTGAGTTAACTGTAAAAGTGTTGACTCAAAAACTTGATTTTTTACGTTGCATTGCACTTTGTGTGACATCCAAATTTTTCTGCCTTTTGTTTTCCTCTGTACTTGTTTTGCTTATATACGATTGCCTAAATGGAAGAATTTCAGTTATAGTCAGGGTTTTTTTGGTTAGTTATTTCTTTATGTCTTTTAAATATTCATTCTTTTATCTTCCTACAAATATTGATCTCTAGGCTTACCCTCAAGGAAAACCTGATGGCATTGTTTGCAGTGAGATAAAATTATACACAGAACAAGTTAGTAAGTGGTTTGTTTCATATACAGCAAACTCATAATTTCAAATCAGTTTGCCACCTGAAAAATCAATTAATTTGATTTATTACTTATTTACAAAATATTACCAACTAAAAATTATGTTAGTTAATTCGTGACTCTGTTTAATGAAAGATAAGCATTTTGTGGGAGTTTAAAGTATCCAACTTTGTATTTGGTTTTCAACCCACACTGTGTAGAGTAAGAGCTTTTGAAAAATTCAGATGCTGACATCACAGATATCCAATACCTTGAGAACAGCAACAAAATAAAGCAACAGAAATATGATAAAAGTGAAGAGGCACAGGGATATTAAGGCATGTCAGCATAACAGGAACTAAGTGATTTTTTTCCTCACCAAACACGTCAGCTAAGAATAAATGCCATCAAGTCACCACAACTGCCTTTACCATCATGAGGAAAAATTAAAAACAAACTTTATCCAAAAAAAGGAAAAAAGGGGGATTAAAAAAAGGCAAATCCGAACCAACCAAACCCAGCCCCACCTCTGACACAGCATCTGAACCTCTCACCATGGCAAACAGAGGATATGAAGATCTGGAATATAAGGGCATGTATCTTTATGGGGACATTTAAGAAGGTAAGTACATTTAAGTAACAAAAGGCGTGAAGCCAAAGCTCTGAATCCGCTATTTGGATACGCATTCAGAAGTGGTGTCATTAGCTCAGTTCAGCTTAATCCTCCTTCATAATAATACGCTTTAAACTTTACACCTTAAGTTAATCCATCTTAAGTTCCCCGAGTGTCTCCTTACAGGCTTAAAGTAATGCCCAGCTCACATTCTGTCTGACCTTTCCTGCAGCCCTGTGGAAGGGCAGGGCGTCCAGACATTCCCACTGCTGCCACCAGCCTGCTCCCACTGCTCTGCCCGATGCCCACCGGAGCCACCCAGCTGCAACAGATATGTAGGATTTGACCAGTCACCCCCGGAGAGCAGGGATGGTTTGAGGAAACCATTCACGACAAGGCATCCTAAACACCAAACCAGCCATATATCTCATAATAAATACCCTTATGCGATCTCCACAGAAACCAAGCAGCCACATCAAAACCTGTGGAACTACAGGCATGCTGAACAGAAACAGCTTGTTATGAATAAGTAACTCATCATTTATGAAGTCATCATCAAGCCTAGCATCGCAAATCTCCTCACTGAGGATGGAAACTGCAACTCAACTGACCGTAACCAAAAAGAGGAACCCACGCAGCAAGAAATATTCACTGACAGGCGAAACTCAGCCCCAAACCAAACCTGATACCACGTTTTATTTACTTTCTCATGGGTACTATTCAAAGCTTCAGCAAAAGGCATCTTCCTAAATTAGACAGGGAAGTGAAGAAAGGGAAAGCTGTGGTGGGTGTGTTGAGGTTTCATCAGGACTTAAGCGACTTGCTGACAATCCCAAGGAAAAATTGGCCAAGGCATCCCCTTTCACAGCACCTCAGAGGAACAAAAATGCACCTGAATTAGTCCCTAGGCCTCTGCAGGCCAAAAAAGACTTAGGAAAAGGCCAAGAGTGATTTGTAGCAAAACTCTGATGACAAAGATAGGTTTTGTGTCTTCTGATCTCACACTTTTTACCACTGTAAGAACCATTTCCAATTTTATAACCAAGAGCCTTTTCCTTGCTAGCAGAAAACCTGTATCCATTTGAAGGTTGCCCACCAATTAAATTGATTTCAGGGACCTTCAGAAAGCACTTTACAGCGTAACAAAACCAAAACAAACAACCAATCAAACAAATGCAGCCCAACAAGAAAACCTGCCAAAGGCCTGAAAGTCAAAACCTGTTTGGAAGCCTCCAAAAACAAGGCATGCTTTCCCTCATGCCAAAGAAGTCAGTTTGAACTTGACAGAGAGAGGAGTAAAAACACCACCAGACACCTTGAGGGCAAGGCAGTGATGCTGTGGATAAAGAGAGAAAAAGGCCAGGACATGGGATTACAGAAGCCCTAGCTCAGTGGCTCAAACCATCTGATCAGAAAAGCCCCCGGCCTGAATTATCTTACCTGCCTTAGGAGGGCTCTCTTGGCTGGAAAAAAGTTTTGAGGTTCTTGGGGAAAGAAAAAAATAAACATATTATTGTCACAACAGTTAACTGTCTCTGAGGGAATATTCTACTCCAACAGCTTCAACAGTGGTGACAGAATGCCACTACCTGAACCAATTGTTCCGTGCACAGGGGCAGGAAATACTGAGCATCCCTCTGCTCAACGGACTGCACCAGACACCTGTGTCCCATCTCGAAGCCATTAAAAATGCCACCAGTCACCTGTACTGGAGCAGCCTCATTAAATTACCACACTGATCAAAATCCAAGCCAAAATACATGCAGGATTCAGGCACAATTCAATTGTGACTTTTCATTCAGTACTTATTTTTTTATTCAGCGCTTTCTGATCTCTGTTTAGTCTGCAAGCCACAGCAGAAAGAGACAAAACACTTCACCTTCAACTCCTAAAGCAAAGCTTTAGAGTCATCTCCTTCCAGGAAGGTAAAAACACCTGTTTCCTTGCACCAATGGCCAATTTGGGCACTGCCAAACGCAGGACAAAACAGTGACTGGACCCAGGACCACCAGTGGTGAACACTGATAATCAGACAAGGAAGATAATTTCCCATTAAAACAGATCTACAGACATTAAGCTGCTGTTTTGTGGCCTTTAGCCACCCAGGCAATTGGCAATTTTTAAATTCAACTTGGAAATTTTAAACTGAACTTACAGAAGTCAAGTCTGAAAATTAGTTTTCTCACAAGAAAATCGTCATGGTGACCCTGGAGAATACCATCCCAGATAAGTGATACTAAGAAATTTAGAGCTGCTTTAGAAGTTCCAGCCAAGTGTCCTCCTGTTATATGCCTATCAACAAAGGAATTGGCAACAGCCCATGGATAGTGATTGCCAAAGGAGAGTTTCAGCTCTCAATCACTAACAGAGAACTTGTGATAAAATCCAACTTAATAATCACCCAGTTATGTAACCCTAAAATCCCAAGCACATCAATAGCAAAAAGCCCCGAGTATACGCTGGTATTAACAGTTAATTATGCACTTAGCAGAACGCTGATACCAAATACTCTCTTTTGGTTTGCATTTGCATTTCAAAAGAGACAAATCACAGTTTTAAATGAGAAAATACATAATTATGCCTTTACCAAAATGCTTTTTCAATAACACATTCAATAATAAGTGATGAGAATGTACACATGACAATAAATACCCCATTTCAAAGTTCATCAGAGAAAGGTACTGAGAGCCAGAAAAGGTGCCCAATAGGTATTGTTTTATACATCCACTCTGCCAGGGCTCATTGTCACTTGCAGTGGTTCATCAACAAAATTACTGCTATATTCCACATGCAGCAGCAATTCTCCTTTTATGCCAACAATGCCTCAAAAATTAAGACTTTGCTCTCATGCTGTCACGCAAAGCCTGGCATTTTCTGGAAGTCAACGGAGGCACGTCTTCCTCTCATGCCAGTTTAGAAAAACGACTTCCTAATTTTTCTTTCACTCATATTTAACTCTACAGGGGGAGTAGCAGAAGAAAACACCGCGCATGTGGAAGGCATTTGGAGATGCCAGCAAACAGCTCATCGATGTGCAAGAAGATTAAAGCAGCACCACCTTCAGACACCTGCAAGGAACAAACCTCCATTCCAAGACCTTGACGGAAATGAGAAGAAACCCTCCCAAAATGCCTGTGGATGTCCCAAAGTCATGCTGAGACAATACCAGGAGAGCATAATTATGGTCTGTGCTAAATGTAAAGTCATTGGGCAAGTCTTCATACTAAAGTCGTAGAAACTAACAGTCAAATCCTTTTGAACACATCCCAAGCTGGAAACCTGCCAGAACATCCACTGGGCCAACTGATGAGCGAGATGAAAATGAAGCGTTTGAGAAGGATCAGAAAAGTTAAATAAAATCCTTGCATCAGTGCTCTCTGTAGAGGAGCCCAGTAAGGCTCTGCACCACTCTCCCTTTTCAGTAAGCAAGCGTGAGAAATAGTTTCAGATTCAAGTGCGAGTAGAAGAGGATTTAGAAAGAAAAAAAATACAGTAAAATGAATAGTAATAAATCACCAAGACCAGATGGCATCCATCCACGAGCTGTAAAGCAACTTAAATACGGAATTGCTGAACTACTAACTGTGCTGTGCAGCTTATTGCTTAAATTGCCCTTATAAAAGTCGTGGAAGGCGACAAACGTGACTGATTTCTTAAAATGGGTCTGAGAGTGGGAAGGGAGCACTCGAGAGACCAGAGGCTAGTAAGCTCCAGCTCTATGTCAAGCAAAACCATTGAAAGAGGAGCATGAATTGATAAATAAACATGCTGTGAGGGAAGAAAGTCAGCACAACTCTGGCAGAGAGAGGTCACGTCTCACGAATCCGTAAGGGCACTCTGACGGTGGCACGAAGACGTTCTGGTGGATCCAGGCGACGTCTGAACGACGGAAACGCTTTGCACATGCCGGGTCTAGCTGCATCCCACAGCCATATGGGGTGAGACCTAAGCAAACACCAACCCTCTCCTCCGCCTGCTCCTCTCCCCTGCCCTGGTTTCCACACAAAGAAAACTGGGGCACGCAGCTTGGGTATGGGCTCTAATAAATTCTGTCAGCGTGCCAGCGTGGGTAATTACTGGTCTAGGACCTGCACGCTGCCTTGCATCAGGAGGTATGGGAGGATGCAATCATGGCAGGGTTGGATTTCAAAGCTATTAAAAATATCTCCTGAAAGCTCTTAAAGAGACCTGAGGGATAAGGAGGTCGTCTCTTTGTGGATTATTAGCAGCTTAAAAATAGGAGGCCAAGGGTAGTAACAAATGGACATATCTCACAAGTAATGCAGGTTACCACAGAAGTCTCTCAGAGCTCCATGCTGGGGCCTGGGCTGAGAATTGTGCTCATACATCATGTGAGAAAAATCAGACCTCTGGAGGTGCCAGAACTCGCTGGTGACTTCAGACGATGAAATCAAGAGCTGCCTGTGAAAGACTGCTGAAAAATCCTGCAAGTCTGTGTGGCTGGCTGACAAAATGGAAGGTGAAAATCACTAATTGGACAATGTTGATGGTATTCAACGCAATCATCTCCCACCATACACACAAAATAACTGGATTAACAAACATCACACAATAAAAGAGCCCTAGGTGTAACTTGGGACAGGTTTTTTGGGCTTCTGCCTTTTGAAAATGCTTGCTCAGTGTTCGTCAAAAAAAGCAAAGATGTGAGAGAGAGCAAGACAGAAATTCTCATTTTGCTGCTGCATCCACTGTGCTCTGAACCCAGCGTGTCAGTCTGGTCTCCTCCCAAAATTAATACAAAACATGAAGGGAGGAGCTGAGGATGGCCAGGGATAGCAGACAACTGATATCCAAGGGGACATCAAATTGACTCACTGATTCTGCAGCTCACAGAAGAAACAACAGGACTTGATGGAGACCTAAGTGATAAATGGCATGCATGGGATGAGAAAGATTATATCCACTATTACTGCAAACACAGGAATGAAGTGGCACTCCATTAAATTATCAGCCACCTGCTTTAGAAACATCTCCAACAAACAAATACGCATAATTAAATTGCAGAAGCAACTGCCACAAAACATTTCAGATACCAAGATTATAGATGTATTCAAAGAGGTAACAGGCAAATTCGCAGAGAAAGACACAAGGGTTATTAAGCTCAATTGTCCGAATGCAATCTCACATTCAGAAAGTACCTAAATCATTGCTAGAATGGGCAAATTAAGAAGCGCCTTGTCCTGATCTTAAACTTTCTTTGGCCAATTTAAAGGATGACAAACTGTGCTAGAGGGACAGTTTCTGACATTTCCCCATTCTTACAGGTCTTCTTAAAACTACTGTATCTTCTGTTTGCCCTTAAAGCTTCCAAGTTTGAGCCGAAACACTTCAGAAATTTAAGAAGTGTTTAGAGATAGAGGCATTAAAAGGCAGAACCTTTAGAAATTTATGCAAAGAAGGCAAACCTATTGCTCTGCCCAACTAATGACCTGTTTACAAAGGCAAAAAAGCTCAAAATAAAGACTTGGACAATCTAGCTGAAGCATGCTACATCTATTATGTACAGGTACGACAGCAGTTTTCCTAAATTTCATTTTCTGTCTGGGCTGCTGTGTGGTGGGTATGTAACAAAATCCCTTTCTGTACTTCTCTGGATGGCAGCTGAGCTGCACTTTATGAAAAAGTAAATAGTAGTAACAATGTATATAAAAAATTTACTGATGAAGATATTCACTTCCCACTGCACTGACACTTTGCACGAATGCAGTATTCCTCACCAAAATAATACATGCAAGCAAAAACCATGAAGGGAGGATCACCAAGGAGCACTTGCTGACCTTTTAACAAGACCAGCGTCCCACACACAATTTATCAGCAAAGAATGAACACTGACAGCTCCTACCAACTCTGGTTGTGGCAATAATAATTAAAAATGAGGGATCTGGAGACTGCCAGATGACAGAGATTACAAAAATGTGCCTAAATTTAGAAACTGCAGGATTAACAGATTGCAAGAGAAGACAAAAGGGTTAACAGCCATCATCCTGCCAAACGTAAAAGCGAAAAAGTAGTCATTTAAACAATAAGAGAAGTTACTTTCTGGCTTTATCACCACTCACAGATGATGTAACTAATCATCCCCCCCAAAAGCCCTGAGGTATATGAGGTTAAAAAAAAAAAAAAGGTGTTTTTAAATATTCAGCTTATTTTATTACGTTTATCTTCCTGCTGTTACCATAGAAATCAGCGTGCCAGGAAGAGTTACAGGCTTCAGCACTGAAAGGGCACAGAGAGGCTGCTGCATCCTTGCACCGCCTTACGCAACACCAAATCCGAATGGTCCCAGCTTCCACAGGCATATTATGAGGGGATTTAGGAACGTAATGAAAATGTTATTTACTAAGAAAATACACCCAATTATTAAATGCAGATTTTTAATACAGTCTTAGCTATTCAGCTGAGCTACGTCTTAATTCTTAATTTAATTTTACGGCTTTCCTCAATGTTACAAAATCCTCTGCCCATCACATCCCATGACAACACTAGCACAGAAACTTCCTAGAAATCCCCTTGTACTGAAGCAGTTTTTCCTGCCCCTCTCTACCTCATCTTTCTCATTTGAAAAATGTATTCTCCATTGTTCATCTATTGCCAATATCAACTTTTGTTTCCTTATAAATTTTAAAACTTCATACTCGGGGCAATTACCAAAGACATAGCATGAGAGGTGCTTGCAATACTACATTTTTATTTCACTGAGAGCAAAATCTTACACTTTAAAGGATGTGTTTATATTAATTTGTAGTAAACTTGGTTAGTTTGTTAAAACCACATCACATACATAGTATGTACTTTAAAAAAATTTAAATATATATATACATCCATCCATATATTCTGCTCTTAATGTTCTGTACATAATATTAAGTGCAGTTTCTACTGAAACCTTTTTACTGTAAGGACTGAGCTGCATTTGACCTAATACAATAATTTCAGAGATGGAAAAATGACATAACTGATCCAAATGGTTATGAAAGCTGGCCTCAGTCTTTAACTCAGCTTTTCAAGTTCAATAATTTTGGATACCTCATGCAACGCCCAGTGCTGGTTTTCATTAGGCAAACCCTCGAGTCCTTGACTGGGGTAAAAAACCAATGACAGAGTGAAGTGCAGTGGCCAGGAAATTCAGAACCTGCACACTTCTGCACCTATGACTTATTCTTTCTGCCGCAGATGACAAACTGAGAAAAATCAAAGGAGCAAGAAAACACACAGCACATTAGTCATGCAGTGCATTTGCAAAATACTGTTGAAATATTGATGCTGTACTTTAACGTACTAAAGAGTCTCCACACAGTGTCTCAGCATCACTGAACTCTCTCAGTGCCCCACATCACTGCCATTTTACAGCCAGGTAAGGCTGGAATGGTAAACAAGGTAATTTGAGCAGATTTGCTAAAAATAGGAAATGATTTTGAAATCTTCAGTCTTTTCAGAAGTCCCTGCGGATTCAGAAATCTACAGAGAGACCACGTTAAACCTAAAAGCAAAAAATAAATCAAGACCTGTGGGGGAATTCCAGGGTTGGGCCGTCCCTCTGGGGCTTTTATGCCGGCACAAACCAATACAGAGAGGAGGAGCAGGGCTTGAGTTTTAATATTCATCATCAATGCCATCAGCTGTGTTTTTGCCTTATGGAGAAATAAGAAGCCACCATGCATCTTCCTTAGGGGAAGGAATGGATAAGCAGGACAGCTTGCCATGAGGGATGCAGCTTCTGGCTTCCAGCTGGGAGGAGGAGATGTGTTGGGAGCACGAGCCACGGCCCCAAAGGCAGCTCATGTCCCACCGCTCCCACTGGTTTCCCACGTCGTGCCAGTGAGGATCCCTGCCATTCCGTGTCTTGGCTCCTGCTGGGTTTCTGTTGGCAGTGCTGCACTTGCAAATGCTTTTTATTCCTTCCTGAGCCTCTGGAAGGCTGCCAGCCAATGCCCTGACTTAATGTATGGGTGGAAGCAGATACCTGGGATGTTGTCACCAGTAGCCGGCGGGACAGCAACTGCCTGAGCCCGTTAAAACCTGAGCAAAAAGGAGCATCCCTTGCCTTTCTCTGGAATTTAGGCATCTGACTTCTGCACTGCAAAGGCATAAACTCCTACTTTTGAAAGGCTGGGCCCATCAGATTTCTTGTAGACATGAACTGTCACACCACCTCTTTTCAAAAATGTTGAGGACTTTTCCCTCAAAAGGGCACAGCCAGGGAAGAGTCATTTTAGCCATTAGTTCTACGATTAATTCATCCAGTAAGGGAAAGAGCAATGGAAGTTGCAACTAACTTCCCTACCTTCCAGAGCCATGTCTTAAAAATCCTGTTTAAGGCTGCTCTCTGTAGCAAAAAGTTCAATTGGCACAGCTTCAGCCAGAATCCCTGAAAATAAGCTGGCGTTACAAACCGTGGGGTTTTGTACATCCCTTGCTTTGTTCTTGCACCCATTCCAGCCAGCACTGCTTGGTTTCCTGCTTTCAATTGTGTATGATTTCACCCATTTAATGCTCTGGACTTGAATTATCCATGCATGTGCCTGCCTCAGGTTGAATTAGATTAGAAAATTTTAGCTAAAGTCTTTGGTTAAATCCTAAAGAGAAATTTTCTCCCTCCCCTGAGTTAAATAAACAAAAGACTTTTTTTTTTTTTTTTTCCTTGCAAGATTTCTGTTACTTCGGTAGAAAAGTAACTGTAAAACTGAAAAGTCTCAGAGCTTAAGGTTTGAATTAGGGACAGTCTTGTGACACATCTTAAGAAAATCTTCCCCATTAATATCTCTGTTCTCCCAAATCCCTAGATCCATTCAAGGTAAGGCTTCCTCAGTGACAACAAATGAAGAAAAATCTCCAAGAGTCTCTCACTGCATAATCCTTACATCTCATCCAACCTGATCAAAGGAGACACATGGGAAAAGTATTACTGGATAGCATAACTTAAGGGGTTTGTTAAGGATACTGTCTTCAAAGCATGTACCCAAAGGGCTTAAACTATGATTTCATGGACCACCTTAATTTTGGATCTTTGCAACTTCTTGAATTTGAGTTTGCACAGCCTCAAGAACATAACTACAACACTTTTTGAGTGTTATCCCATATGCAGCAGTCATTCTTTAAGAGTGCTGACCCTCAACAGAAACCACGTGGTCTCATGTGTACGACTAATGTCTTCTAAAGAGTCACTGTGGGTTAAAACCAAAGCTGTATCCACAGAATATGAGTTCTGATCACAACTACTACGTTACAAAAGAAATGGACTAAAAATCTGCACATGCCATAACTTACACAAACACAGCCTGAAACACACTGGTCTATTTTTTGCCTCTTTTCAGGCTGTTTTTTAGGCATTTCTGTCACAGGCTGAGCAGCCATTTTCTTATCCCTCAGTTAAAATCTTCATGTTCAGTTAAGCCAAATTAAATCTATGGAATATATGCCTGAACCATAAAGACAAACAGTACACTTAATTAGATATGTAGCATGACTAAATGAAGGCGGACAAATATTTCCAGTCTTCCACAAGCCTAACAGGAAATCAAACCACATATGAGTAGGGAGGCATTTTGCACTGTATTTATAAAATCGAGGTTACATTTAACAGCTATTAGCAACAGGGATCCTCATTTGTTATTGGCCTTGTTTAGAGGCCTTCAGAATAAGAAAGAAAACAAGATCATATATCATGGCCCTCCAGAAACATTACAACTTCCTTTTATTCACAGTAGTTAAGACTAAATGGAAAATTCATTTAACTTAAAACAAAGCCACATAACTCCACTAATGCCAACCTCTACTTTCACTCCTTTTTAACTGTTCATTGAAGAAAATGTTGAACCCTCTGGGGCACCAAGGGCCTGGTCAGGGACATTTCTTACTTCTTCTTGCATAGAAATGGGAAATGACCTCTCCAGACACAATATGAAGAAATACCAAGAAAATCTTGGCCAGGTGATAACAGAAATGTAACTCTCTCAAATCAGCAGAAGGAAAGGCATTGTAAAGCATCTCCCTTTCATTCTGCATCAATTAATAAATGTCCTAAAATGCCAAGGGCAGTAAAACATTCAGAAAGTTTCACCAGGTAAACCTCAGGGAAGTCTAATAAACCCTGTGGCACAGAAACAAAGGCCAGTGGTTACAGTTACACAGCACATTTCCAAGTTCATGGTACTCAAAAAATAAAGGCAAGACCAGCCTTCAGCAATTTCAGAGCAAAGCTTCAAAGCACTTCACAAACAGGAATATGTATTGTGTTTTGTATTATGGGAATGATTTCTACACTGAACTCTATTGGCCGGCTTGTACAATTCTAGTAATTAATCTCTGGCCTTACCTCAAAATTGGGAAAAGAACTGCATCTCTTAACTTAGAATTACAAAACAGTAGCTTGGGAGGGACCTCTGGAGGTCTCAAGTCCAACTCCTTGTTCCCTGCAGAGCTAATTTTGAAGTTGGAGCAGGCTGCTTGGGGCTTTGCCAAGCAAAGGCTTGGACGTCATCTGGGACAGAGACTCCAAGGTCTCTCTGGGCACCTGCTCTGCTGTTTCTCCATCTCATTACAAAATGTCTTCTCCTGCTGCCCAGGAGGCAGTGTGTTGTTCCAAACTTGGGATCACTAACTCTCATTCTTCCGCTGAGCACCTCCATGAAGAGCCAAACTTCATCTTTTCTACAACAACTCGCTAGGAAGCTGAAGGCTGCAATTAAATCTGCACTGCACCATCAGGTCCCCCGCTGTCCCAGTCAGCCCTGACCACCTTGGCCAACCTCCACTGGCTCTCTGCAGTTTCTCAACAACTTTCCTTTGCCAGAGAGCCCTAAACTTGGACTCCAGTTGCAGTCTCAACCACCATCCTGAGTGGCAACGTGAGAAACTGAGAACAAATGCCTGCCGTGATGCCCACTGAATACGAAACACGAGCAAAGTGAGAAAACCCTTCTCGTTCCAGAGATGCGTCCATTACTGTTTCAGAGTGAACACTGAACTCCTACTCATTTACCTCCAAGGAAATTTCTTGCCCTGATTAGCTACTTCAAAAGCCCCTGACCCCCTCTCACATCTCCTGGCAATTTTTTTTTCTCTCTTCAGAAGCAATTGCCTTCTCTCTGCAATGAATATATTGACAAATACGCAGGAGGCCAGACCACCATCTCACATACATATCGGGTTTGGGATGTTTTAATTTTGCACTCCTTTTTCCAACTGGATCCCTACCTCATCCTCAGTCTAACTCTACAGGCACCTATCTTCAAGGCTTGGAGCATAAAACTCACAATTGATCTCGAATTCTTGAAGTTGCTTCTAGCTGCAGTATAACAAGAGCAAGCAATACACACACTTTTATTTGCAAGCAGGATTGATTTCTCTGTCCAATAAATTCTGACCCCGACTGACTTTCTTGAGATGAGGGAAAGCTGCTTTCGTGTTTGAACTTTTAGTCTACATTCCCCCAGGAGAACTAAACTCTTCAAAGTTCACATTTTCACTTAGCTCTAGCTACAGATACCTTTTGTTTTTCCTGTGACAATTCTCTAACATTCAAGTCGTAATGGAGGTGCTTTCAACAAGGAAAATGGCTGACACTACATTTTTGGCCACATGCAGTAAATCACCAGTTCCCCCTCTTAAAAAAAAAAAAAACCAAACCAAACAATCCTTCTTTGATATTGCTCATTGCTTTGGGACCCATCTCATACTCATTAATTATTTAGGATTTCCTAAATCAAAGACAGACTATTAAGATGGACAGCAACAAAGCATCTTTTCCAAGAAAAAGATTTCAGAATGCATCAGGAGATTAAGTGGTAAGTTATTTTTTTGTTAATTCTTTTCCTGTCTTTTTTTTTTCCCAAGTGCACCCATATCCTATTGATTATGTCTCCTTTTTACCTCTAGAAAAAACCCCCAACTTTCTGGGATAAGCAAATGATGCAAGCCCCATTTGACTGCCTGTGCATTCACTTAGATTTTTGACTTTACTGTCTTGTAATAAACACTAGGAGAATGGAACAGAAATTAAATTATAGTCATCAAAAGCAAAGCACTAAACACACACAAACATAAAATATGAAGGAACACACATACTCAGATGGAATAGTTGATCCTTCTTTTTGTCTGAATGCATCATAAAAGAAGTTATGTTTCATTACTGAAAAAACATTTTGGCTTCTTTCACGGTTGCAAAGAAGGGTAATTAAGACTGTCAAGAAAACACATTGAACAGCTGTATATTGTTAACAAAAGCACCATTATATGACTGCTCTGAAAAACCCCAGTAATTTAAACATTCACATTTCCTAGAAGTTGGATATTTTTCCAAGCTCCAGTAGATACCAAAAAATGTTCTTTTCTCTAAATCGTGTTGTGTATCAGTCACATCTCAAACGAGTGGGATGGGCCTAGTTAGAGAACACATCCCCATACATAAGGAGAAGTGGACGGCAGTAATCAAAGCTTTGGCAATTGAAATGTGAGTCACTGAAAGAAATTAAAACTTCAGCTGCTTTTTAAGCCAGAATTAGATGAAATTTTCTTAGACTGCAAGTATGCCTGAAAAACCAAATAAGGACAGCAGTCCTTCCAGCCTGCAATGAAAAGGGCCATTAAGGAATACTTACTCATCGAAGATCAGGTCTGGAGCAAAATAGAGGAACTGGCTGTTTGTATGTTTGTACGACCTCCAACTCAAGGCAAACGATGACAGACACATCCACGAATACTGAATTAAAGTAATTTGGTCCTCGAGAGGCAAGTTTCTAAATCCTAGAGATCAAACCAGAAAATACCTATGAACAACAAGGTCAAACCACCACCAAACACATTGCTTACTACTTTTCTAGTATTCACAAACAAGAACAACACTCCCACTTCGGAAAAAATAAAACTGTAATTTTTCACTCCAGTGACAAAACATGTTTTCTTCTTAAGAGGGTATTATCAAAAATGAAAGCTTTTAAAATACCAACCACGGACATATGAAACAAACATTACATAAAATAAGAAAAAAACCCAACAATCTTCTCTCAGAGGTTCATCTCACACCCCCCCAGTTGTGGGTTTTTTCAACACAGTCCACAGATTAAAGATGCAATTTGTCAAGCAAATAGTTCTTTGAGCTAAAAGAAAAAGTGACATCTCAGCAGATGACTCACGGTCCTACCTGGAAGTATCTTTGCCCACTTCACCACCTGAATCATCTGCTTGCCGGCCAGGCGGTTTAAGGTGGAGAGCAGGTACTCCGCCGTGTCCGGCTTCGAGCTGTCGTATCCTGCGTACACAATCTCCGGCTCAATGCTTTCAAGGATCTTAACAGGAGAGGGAGTAAGTGCTGGTGAGATAGCAGACATGTGGGGGACAAGTGCAGTGTTGACAGAGGGCTCGGTCACAGGCGCGATGTACGTCGTCCCTTCCTCGGGGCTCTGCGGGGGTGGCTGCTGCCGCTGCTGGGGCTGCTCCTCGTGCATCCCTTTCAATTTCCCCAACTTTTTGGACTTCCGGGCTGTGAAGATGAGCAGCACGAGAACCAAGTCAGTACAGAAAGCCAGCAAAACCCTGGGCTTTATATGACAAATGGAAGCCGAAGTATAATCTCAAAGTTCTTAAGCAAAACAGGCGCAGGACCTTAAGAAATACCTCACTGCCTGCAGCATCGTCAGACTGGAAAAAGGACCAAAAGACACCTCTAAGCTCATTTTCACTGCTTTACTGGATGTTTTTATGCATACCAGAAAGTCCAGTATCTGCCTCCATGCAGACATGCATAAAACATCCTAGTTACTGTGGTCGGTGCCAGCTAAACATTTCAGAACTGTAATCACTTATCCCCTACAAGACTACAAGTCACGTTCTCCATTGCATTTGGTCGTCAAAAGAAACCTGCATAATATTAGCAGACCCAGAGCCCTCCTAAGCTTTTGCCTCAACTTGAAATGTAGTCAATCCATTTTGAACTGGCCAAGCTGGTCAAGTCCCCTTGCTTTTGCTGCTTTGATATGTACATAAGAGCTTTGCCCCCTTCTCTTGAGTAATTCTGAAATAACGCTTAAATATTTATCCACTTAAAGAAGAAAGACTGAACCTCATGTAACACCTTTCTCACTGCTATCAACATGTCTCTGATGATTTGCCTTCCCTTTTCTTTTCATTTCCTTTTTTTTTTCTTTAATTCTACCCGCCCTACTTTACTAAGTACTCTTAGAAGCCAGCAAGGCTATGGTGCTTCCGCTCCTTGAACAGAGGCCAGCCGTTCCCTGTGGGCTGCATTCTCAACTTTGCCATAGCATGAGGAAAGAATCGGAATTAAAAATCAAGACAATTTGGTTAAAAAACACACACAAAAAACCAAACCAAAAGCCCATCACCACCTTTTTTGCAATAGAGAGACGTAACAACAACAACAAATCTTTAAAATCAATAAATAATGAACTATCTTTAAATGTTCACAGCTCTTTCAGAGTAACTTCTCTCAAAAAAAGTCTTTCTTATCTATCTGGACACAGCTAAAACCCTTGTCTGGACTCTTATCTTCCTATCTCTTGATTCTTACAACGTTCCTTTTACTGTCATTAGTAAATGCAAGCCTATCACACTCCCACTTGGAATACTATTGCAAATAGTCCTTTCTAGTCCAAATCCTTTCGCAAGTTTACCTCCTCAAATTTTTTGCCATCATCAGTTCCCCTCCCTTAAATATAACCTCTTCTCTACAGTTCCAGGATCCTTTATGGACAACTTCCACCTCTCCAAAATGTTCACTTCCATTCCAGTTTGGCATGCCATGCCACTGCTTCCTGGGAAGCTTTCAAAGCTTGCCCTATGCGCTTGTTCCTGCTCCTCTTATTTACGGCGCAGAAAACTCCCCAGCCAGACCCACAGAACCACCTCATTACTGTTCCACAAACCCATGTTTTAAGGAACTCCCCCCTCACCAGCAGAGCTGCTGCTGCTGCTGCCCTCAGGCCGTTTCTGGTGACAGCAGCCATTAATGTTTCACTGTTTCCTTGACACGGGGGCTGCCTGCCCAGAGCCAGCGGCTGGGAATGAGCAAGGCAGGATACAGACGCCCAGGGTCCAGGACAATGCACGCCCAAGTGCAACAATAGCCTGTTGTTTTCAACACTTCCTTGCCGGGACAGTACCTTGAACCCAGAGGAGATGGCTCATCCCAAGATTCAATGGAAAAAATTATTTATTAGGGTAAACATGAGGCACTGCTACAGAAAACAGTGATGTTACTACTCATACACCAGATCTTGAAGGTGCCCAAGGAGAGGCTCCTTGACTATGATGTTCAAAAGATAAAAGTAAAATTCACTGCTACTACAGCACATCCTGCACGGAGCAGGGAGCCCAAAATCCCAGCATCGCTTTGTAGTAATTTCCATCACACCATGAAGGATCTTCCTGTCTGATCTCAACACCAACAACCCTCAGGTAGCCTACGGAGAACTTCAGAGATCTTTGTTTAACTTTTATCACTTTTCCTTGTGAGAGCTGGAGGAAATTAGGTGAAGGAAATTAATTTCATTGATTCACCTACAGGATGTATGTCTGCTTTTGAGAATTCCTTATTTTCTCCATGCCTGCAGACATACAGACCGAGTGAGGCAAGTTGAATTTTTGAATGAAAGGATTGACTATGCAAATAAAAATGTACTGCTCCTAATAAAATTTAAAGTTCTTTTGTTCAGCTAACCACATCTACTTAAAAACTTGCTAATTATCAAAAGCATTAGCACAGGTTACATAGCAATAGCTGTCCATTTGAAATTATAAGGAAGAGGCAAGACAAGTATCTGTCAGCAAAGGTTTCACTGCAGCTTATTCTGTCTCAAGACACAGGAATCGTGAGAAGATCCTTCTAAAACTCCGTTCAAATCCTATTTCTTACTTTTCTATTACGAAATTCTTAAAAAAGCTCATTCGAACAATGAAGGGCAACCGAAGGATTTTTTTATCCTCTGCTGCATCGAGTTACATGGATGCGACAACCATTCTTCAAGATGTCATTCTCAACACTAGTACCCAAAAATCCATTTTACAAAGCAGTTAATCATTTTTTTTAAACAAGCACTTTCCTCGCTCTGAAAAATAAAACAGAGGGAGTTACAGGCAAAGCAGACAACCCTGGAAAGTTCAGTCCTGAAAAGTAAATGAAAATGCAGTTGTTCCCCTATCTGGTGCAGTTGCACCTACATGAAGATGTCCTAGTGAAATCACTGTGAGCACTAAATATACTTTGCATTTATCTTAGAAAGGCAAAGCTGGACTTACAGATTTTTCAACAAAATAAATCCCAAAAGCAAAGCAACGATGAGCAAGCTCAGCTGAATGTCTGATGAGGAGTTAACAGTGCCACTGGACACTGAAAACAGAGTTTAAAAATAAGCCTGAAGGAGTAGATAGAGATTAGTGTTTGCTGCTATTATTCATTAAGTTTATCAGGCTCTATTTTTTTTCTTCCGTTATCGAAACAAGACTAAAAATAAAGAACTCTACACATCTCTCATGTTTGCAGAGGCAAAAAAAATGCATTTGCATCATAACTACACCAGAATAAAAAAAAAGTGTTGGTTTACCAACTCCATTAAGTATCTTGCAGCACAGATAACTGATCACATACTTGAGACATACGCTTGCATGTTCTATTCTCCAGGAGTTTTTTATTAAAAGAAAAAAAATAACGTTCTTCCACGTATAAAACTGGCATAAAAATGTGTTTTAGTTTCATTTTCTTCCATTATAATGCCTTTAAAATGAAGCTGAGAAAAACATTACTGCTTGACAGTCATGTTTACAGTGAAGAAAACTGTATTTTTCATTTGGCTTCATGCCAGCGCTGTAGCTCAACTGGTTTGGTAACTCCCACAGAAACCAACAAGTAAAGATTAAATACAAACTGAGCAGTACATACACTGAGTTGCTCTTTAAAAGCTGTTTTTCACATTTGCTCTCTCACTCCAATACCAACTACAAAACCGACTAAGCCATCTCTGAATGGGAGAGTAAAAGCCATGCCCATTAGGATTACTCCCTGGAAACGCTCAAGAAATCTCTGGCTCTCCACACAGACCAGGGGATGGAGCAAGCATGGGGCATTTCAAGTGACAAAGCTGAAGTCTGAAGCCTATTTGGGGTTAGGACAAGAGTTTCATCCACATGGTAGTGCAGCAGTGATTGCAGGACTTCTTGCCCTCCTGTTCAGAAATATTGCAGCCAAAATATAATTCTCCTGTTTTTCAACCACCTAAGACAGAGTAATATGTGAAGAAAAACAAACAATAGAGAAAGACATCGTAGATATACCTGAGGTTAAAATCTCAAATATCTGTCATGACTTTTGTTGAGTATTTTAGGTCGCCCTTATGTTCCAATTAAAAAAATATATATCTATAGAAGGTGAAGCATTTGAAAAGTCACAAACTTGGATCTTAAAAAGGCACTTCCAACAGATGTTCTCCGTAGCTCTAATAATAAATTACAGTATAATAGAGGAACAAATAAGCCACAAGTAAGTTGGACAGCTGGTTCCTTAGTATTGACCCCTCACATGGGAGTCTCCTGTCCCAAAGCTGAAACAGGGATCCTGGCATCTCAGGATGGGAGGTTTTGTACCATCTGTAAAGTGCTGAATAGGTTTCTAGTCATCTGCAACAGGGAACGCTACTCTAGGTCCAAGAACAGAACATTTATCTGGATGTGGCCCTACTGTAAACTAGCTTTGGAATACAAATTAACATGAGCATCAACTAAAAGTCTATGGCATTCTTGATTCTTACAGTTTGAGGGTTTAGGGTAGTTACAAGATAGGTAAACTACCACACTCTTTTTAAAAAAATATCACAGTAAACTTATACATGCTATTCAAGCTGGGTCTAGAGGGAGATAATACATGTAGATTATATATAAAATGTACTCCCTTTGTGCCCAGGGAATATGCACAGATTAAGTTATGGACTCCACACACCCAATCACTATTTTTCATAGGCTCAAAATTAGTAATTTTCACTGCATTAGTGTTAAAAAAAAGAGATCCAGAAATGTCGAAGAACAAAATGTTTTTAATAGTAGCTGAACCCCCATAAATATTATGATTTAATTCAGCAGATTTCTAAGAGAGTAGTATCTTGGTTGTAGAACTGTACTAGTGTTCAAATTTAGCAAATGAACAATGTAAAATGCTCTGTAGATTCATGCTCACTTCCAGTACTCTGAAAGTAAAAAGTAAGCAAATCTGAAGTTTAGAAAATTAGCTGTGGTACTACACAGGGTGAATTACAAGACTTGCGATGACAATCCCCTGGAATCTAAATTTTTTTTTTTAAAGACGATATTCAAAGCTTGCCTTGAGGTCCATCAGAAAAACACTTATTGTTTGTATACCTAAAGACACGATTTAGATGACTAAGATCTTTATTTAATCACATCTGCCAGAGCCAGGACCAAACTTATCCTGACCCAACAGATCTTTATTATATTCCATGCATGTTTGAATCCATGGGGGCTATCAAAAGCACACTATAAGAACATATGCTACCTCTAGTGTAGAGCAGAGAACATTAGTGAAGTGAGAGGGGAAACCAGAACAGACACAGCAGAGGACACAAAGTGGTAGAGGTTTAAAAAAGATGTAAAGGAGAAGAGAAAGCAGCAACTGGAGTAAAACCACAAAATATAAAAGACAAAGGGGAGGGGGGAATTCACTATATGCACTTCTAACAAGGTATAATTTGGGATTATTTCTAAGTGTGTGCTGTACCCTTAGTGGTCTAGGCAGCCTGAGGGTAGACAATATGCTGCAAAACAAACCACTGTGGCCACCCCTAACTGTGCTGGCTCTGTACCCATGCCAGTGAACACCTGCATTTCAAACACTTGGGCTCCTCCATTCAGGTCCAAACTCCAAGTGCCCAAGCTCTGCACCTGAGCCACAACCACCACCTCCTTCCCAGCCTCCACAGCTGCCAGCTTTCTCCCTTCCACCCCACACCAAATGCTTGAGGGTTTCCCTGCACACCCTGCCACTGCCACCTGCCTCTGCTTTCCAAAAACAACCTCCTGGACCTTGCTGCACCACAGTTACCGAAGGTGCCAATTCTCCCCTCGAGGCAGATCTGACTCAAGGCAGACTCTTCCCTGAGCCCTCACTCAGCGCCTCCACCTTTGTACAGATAAATGCTCCATCAAAATGCCACTTTTCCCTCCTCTGAATCTTTTCATGGTGTTTGCCTGGTGACTTTGCCTCACTTACTTCAATGAGCTGACATCTGTTCTCATTAGCTATTTTACTGCTACCACAAATAGTGTTTTCCCTTCCCCCAAATCTGTTGTATCTTGACATGAAAATTTTGAGCTATCTTGGTACAGACGTTTTTTCACTTAGTTGTCTAGCACAATGGGAATGAGATTTTGCTGAGAAATTTCTAGACAATAACACAGACTTCATATGTACACACACATATGCCTGGAAATGCATGGAATAAAGTGAAAAGCAGTAATGCGAACGAGATCTCACAGCTTCATCCCATTTTCCCTACAAAGTGCACGCAGGCATGCTTCTTTTCTTCCAGAAACACAGAAGGAACAACCAAGAGAGGACTCTAAAGCTTCCATAAAACCCATGACCCACTTTGGGAAGCAAACCACTGACTTTCAGGTAGCTCCAGAAGACGAGGAGCCTCTAAATGTGACCCAAAGTGCTGGAATCATAAAATATCCTGAGCTAGAAGGGGCCCAGAAGGATCCAACTCCTGTTGTGCCATGTGTGAGAGGAAGGATCAGGTACAAACCTGGGAGGCACACGGGCAAGCAGATGAGTCACTGCTTTAACTGGAGAGACCAAGGGAAGGAAGCAAATGAAAAGCACCTACTGAAGGAGGGACAACTTGTACAGGGACTTAAAAGGAGAGCACAAAACTGCTTTATCATGTAAGACACACGGCCAAAAGGACTTGACTCTTGCAAAGCAGAGGCCTTTCAAGGCTGATTTCTGCAGTTGCGTTTGTGATATGCTGAAGAGACCCTGTAGTCTGTCTAAATATGCAAAGAAAGCAAGACCACAGCTGGTGAGAAAGAAAACAAAGATCCTGGCTTCACGTGGCAAAATAAATTTTAAAATCTGTTTCTGACAGCTGTGACCCAGAGGAGAAAGTGACAGAAAATGCTATCACTTGCTGCTGAGCCTGAGGAATCAGTAGTCTAATTAACAAAGCAAAGAAAATTTCCTTATTTCTTATCCTCCACTGGCAGAAGGAAGTTTTTACTAGACAATAGGATCCAATCCAATGATTGAATTCAGTAGAATGAAATGGAGGGCATAACTGAAACAATGACATAGTTTGGCATACTGCTTACTAATTAATAAATAACACTTTAATCTGACAGGACTGAACAGCTTAAAGACAAGGAGTAAATGTGCATGAAGTCTGATCTATAGAAAAGTCACATTTCATCTGCCTTTGGTCAGGCCCTGCAAAGAGCCTGGACCATCCATAAGTGCAATTCTTAGTCTTGGTTTACATTTGGATACCAAAAAGGGAGGTGCAGCACAAATGGAAGAAAGAGCTTCTGATGTACATTTTAATAGGAATTGTGTACTATTTTCATTATGTGAAGCTGGATGTATTTTGGTTCTTTATTCTAGATGGATTTAAACCCCTAATAAAACAGACTGCAACTAGGTCAATATTACTTTGGTTACTTATAGAACAACCTCAGAAGTGTTTGCATTTTGCTTTGTTTGGAACGGATTCTAATATATGATGCCATGCAATGCTGCTTGAGCACAGGCCTGTAAACCACAGGAACAATACATCAGAAGTGGTTTATCCTATTGCCTTGAGCAGGATCTACTGTACTTTGCCCAACTCAGTATGTTATTAATCTCCAATAAAGGGAATTCCACAATATCTCACATCTTCTTCCAACATCTAACCACCCAGTGTTCTCCCAACATCTCCAATGTTGCATCATTTTATTCTGCAGTCAAGTTGATTTCTCTTCATCATTCCCCCAGTGGCCATAAAGAACACCTTATCATTCCTGTCCTCTTTTACACCACTTTTTGAATTGGAAGACTGGTATCATATGTTCTTAAAGTCTCTCCCTTCTACACTAACATGAAATGACTTCCTTTGACTCTTTGTTTCTTTCTTCTTTTCCTAAGCATCTTATTATCCTCAACCTTCCTTGGACAGTCTCTAATCTGTATACACTTTTCTTCAGGCACATGATATGAAATTTCAAGAAGGAAGATTTAGTTTAGATCTTAAAGGAACCTTTCTAGATGTAAAGACCTGATGTGAAAAAACAGAATAGGTTATCAAGGGACACAGTAGAGCCATTCACACTGGACAAGTCCCAGAAGAGATGAGAGACACGTCCTTCACTTCTCAGAGGTGCCACAGGTACTGCAATCCCACCAACCGGCACAGGAACACACGTGACAATCTTGCAAGGCTGCCCCATTCCCACCACCCTGCCCAGAAGTGCTGGAACCAGACACAATCATCAGGCCCACACTTGCCAGCTCTGACAAGAAACAGAGTGATTCCTTGGCATCACATAAGACTTGCCTATTTTTGCAACAATTTCACCTCGCTGACTCTAAGTTTAACTCACAACCATCACACAACCGCACTCTTTCTTCCCTGCAGTCCCTCAGCAGCTGCTCTCATGTATCCCATTTCTCCGTGCCTCAACTTGCACTTCTCAACATCCCAGTCTGCTGTACCAAAAATGCCATCCTGGTTTCTGACACTGGAACTGAAGATACTTTTGAGTTCGGATCCAAATAGGTAGAGTTACTATTTACTTTCTACTTTGTTACACATGTAATCATTACAATTACTACTAGACCTTCAACAGGACCCTACTTCAGATGTCCTTTCAGTACAACAAGAAACCATCGAGGAAGAATACTACTTTGAGTAATTACATGCCCACTTAATGAAAAATCTTACAATATTTTAATGAAACCTCCACATTTTCTTCTGATGACACTAATGGCTCGAGAAACTGAGCAGTGAAATGCAAACACCTGCAGGGAGGTGGCACCTCACACCAGTGCTTGCTCACAGCAGTTGTCTCAGAAAACTTCAGGTGAAAGCCCAGATCAAATCTTGTGTATTCTGAGGTCTGACTCAATGATGAAGCTCAGGTTACCCACCTGTCTAGCATGTGGGACAGTGATGAGCACAGCAATTAAGAAGGAAAGGCATTGGGGAGTGTTTGGGTAAGAGACAAGAGAGAATTAATCCCTTTTTTAAGTTGAGTTTCAGGCTAAGCATCCATGAAGAGACAGTGGACAAAAGTGACAAAAGAAAGCTGAGATCCAAAGTGCATTTTACAGGAATATTTAGGTTGTCAGGGAAAATGTCTAACACATTTGCTTGTTTCTCAGCAATCCTCAAAGTGATAATTAAATGAAAAATAACAGTTTCATAGGGGTACTCCTCCCTGTGTGGGAACAACTTTCACCAAATGCCAATTAGTGGTTTCCTGTTAAAATCAAATCAAGCTGGTTTTGATAAAGCTTTTTAATGAGAAATGGCTAAACTATGAAAATTTCCCCCCACATATATTTCATATTAAATCCCAAAATCACATAACACCATCTCACATCTAACATTTTTGGTATATAAAACTCTCTCTTGCACTTCTTCATTAATTTCAAAAGAAATGTATTTACTAAATATTTAAATCATCCAATAAACAAAGCCTTAAAAAAAAAGCTTACAAAAGTAAATTATAATGTTGATGAAAGCCAATCTTAATCCGTCCTTTTCAGATGCTCCCAAAACTCATTTTTTACTGATTATTTATTCATTCTTCAAGCATATGGCAAATTCAATAAATTTTGAGCGAAGAGTTGTCTACTAAATGCATCATTGGTTTTGATTATTCTATTTGACTTCAAAAGAAGACAAGCAGTAAAATGTCAACAATAAGTGTGAAGAGGAGATCACCTACAACTCCAAGACACCCGTAGGAATGAAACACCAGCAGCTTGAACTGCAGGGATTGGTAATAATTTGACTAAAAAAAAAGTTAAGGAAACTTTGGAGAACAGATTTTGACTGTACCAGACTGAATACTCTTGGCCATGGTTGCTGGTTTCTGCCTTGTGCCAAGCGACAACGTTCCTCCCAACACGCCCTTTCCCATCCAACCTTCTGCAGGCATTCCTCATGCAAGTCTTCTCTCTTGCTCTTATTTGAGTTGATACCCAATGTTCCACGTCTGTTACACAATTTATGTGCCCTCCATCCTGATCTCAACATGATAAAACCCTGATAGACACTTACCATGTATGAAACTTTGTCCTTACACTGGGGACACAAGTTTTCAACAAGCATTTCAGAGTCCTTCAAAACCAAACGGTGCCACGGCACCTCTCATTCCATATTTTGAGTGCTCAGACTTCCACTACATGCTAAAGAGAGTTTCGTTTTTGTTCTTGCTAGAACTAAGCTTTGTCAGTGCTGCCCTTCCCTCTGTGGTCTTTCTTGATATGTTATTACCACATTCCCACTTGATTTTTCCCCCAAGCAACAACAATGCTGAGATCCTTTGTCTCCTCATCTGTATGACTTCCATAACCCCAGTTTTTATCAACTCAGATTTCTCTCAAATGACCTTACTCCTAATACATTGAATGCTGCTGGTCTGTCCCTCATCTTCCAGAAATTATCTACCCTGCTTCCTGGAACAGCAGCGCTACCTGTGAAATACAACCTGGCTGTTTATCTTCTGCAGTCATCTTGGCCATATTTTTCACCATCTAGTTCATGATTAGTCATTAAAAAAGAAAAAAGAGTACAACCCCGGTAATCTCCTGCTTCAATAAATCACCCTGAACATTAGTGAAAACACTCTGTATGTAATATCAACCACTTTTCTGGGATAATGGCGAATCTCTACCATTACCCATTTGAATGATCTGGGAAAGCTGATGGCGGAGAACCACAAAAGCACACAAATCACCAGCCCCAGCATGCAGGAAGATGCGTACTGGGTGGCTCAGAAACACTGCATCCAGTGCCTTCTCTCTTTGTCAAACACCAGCTTCTCGCTGCTGTGTATTTCTAAAGCTCAAATGTGCTCAACATTTCCTCCATAACCTGCTGGGAAATGTTCTTTCTACTAACACTAAACTCCAAGTGCTGCTTTTTGAGCCAGGTATACCTGCCACACCTCGCACTCATTTTAGCAAAACACAGGTACTCAAAATGGAAAGCCATGCACTTGGGAATTGGTGGGGGGGAAAAAAGCAGGAAATAAGAATCAAGACAAAAACCACAACTCAGCATTGTGGGCCCACCATTCTTTGGCCAAAGTTGCTGCAAGCACGGCAAGTTAAATCTCCAAGCCCTGTTATTCAGGTGGAAACTCTCTGAAGCAACAGCTTGGTGAAAGCCAAAAGGACAAGTTCCTCCTGCTCCTACAGCTTCTGTCAGTGATGGGGAAGTGAGCAATGGACACACATCATCACAAACCACAGGGGCAGCTTTCTGAAGGGTTCTGGTGACAACCAGCAAGCTCTGGGAAAAGAAGAACAGGAGATACAGGCAGGTTTTCACAGCAAAGACTGTGCTTTTACTGTGAGGAAGAGTAAAACGGATATGGACTTACAGCACTGTGGAAGGAAGCTGTAATAATAATACCACTGTGGAAGTGATAATTTGGTGATTCAGGAAAAAACAAAACATCACCAAGAGCCGCACGTAACAACTTTCAGAAACGCTGAAAATCTTCCTCTTGGAAAACTGTGAGTACCCATCTTGTGTTTTGAGCCAAAGCAAGGCACCACGTATGGAATAGGAACGTCTGTGGAAAGAGCAGCCTCTGAGCCTGCCCAGGGAGTGCTGTATGGCCGAAATCAGACAACACCCCCAGAGCCTGCACGCACAGCACCGCTGCCGGACACACTCCCAGCACGAGTCCTTTCCAAGGCTGGCAACCCAGGGTTGCTGTGCCTTGAGCAGTACGATGGAGAGTCCAGCAGACAGAACAGGAAAGCCTGGAGTTCAGCAGCCCCATGCCAAAAGCCTGAAAGGCTGCTCCTGGAGGAAAGACAAATGATGCTGGCAGCTGGGCACTTGCAGAAGGGAGAGCTGGAACCAGGAAAACGTGAAAAAACAAAGCATGAACCCAATTAGGAGTTTGAGCAGGGACTGCTGGATGTCAGTTGTGGGCTCTTGGACCACTGCAGTGTGTCTTCTCCAGCTGCCTTCACATATGGAATAAAATCATCAGCAAAATTCCAAGTACAAGGACACACTTTCAATACTGCTTTTAATCGATGCCCAAGAGATTACTCTGACACTACCAGTCCTCTTCAAAATTCTGCATTTTTAACCATCATTCACAAATAATGTCTTAGTAGTTGCAGCATGTGACCGTTCTCATACTTATCTACAATATTCACAGAATCACAGAATCATTTAGGTTGGAAAAAACCTTTAAGATCATTGAGTCCAACCATTAACCCAACGCTGCCAAGGCCACCACTAAACCATGTCTCTAAGCACCAGATCTACATGTTTTCTGAAGGAAAACACCCTTCCCTGGGCAGCCTCTTCCAATGCTTGACAGCCCTTTCAGTGGAGAAACTTTTCCTATATGCAATCGAAACATTCCATTCATGAGGATGATTCAAGTTGGAAAGTTAGAGGGTCACACCGAGAGCAGGGCAAGAGCATGGAGTAAGATGGACACAAAAGTAGGAAAAGCTAATTGCTGATCAAATTGGTTCCTACGACATCTTCAAAAGCAGTTTTATAAGCAACAGGCAAATTATGTATTACTTATTATTATTTATTACTTAAATATTATTTCTTTGTTACTTACTTATTACTTCAATATTATTATTTATTACTTAAAGGTCTTTTCCAACCTGCTGTTGTTTGTAAAAGTCTGTTGAAAGAACTGATAAAAACCCAGCTGAATGTTCAGGCTAAAAAATCATTGACTGGATTACCTGAGAAGAAAATGCTGCATAATAAATGCAAATAAAAATGCATTAAAGTTAATGGCATTTCAAAATACTTCGCAGTTAAAGTTTAAATGAAAAATAAAATTTAACCACACATATACCTCAAATTGCTTGTGTCTTACACAAAGGGGTTTATTTTTCTTTAAAATTTATGCAATCTTGCTTAGTAGAAAATTTTAAAGAAAACTAAGAGAATACAGTTTTCCTGTGTATTTACATTTTCCCCAAATGTTCAGATTTTTTCTCTTCTTATTTTCTCAAAAAGATAGGAACAATGATAATATAAACCACATAAGCTCCAGTAACTGAAAATAATACTGCAATTTAAAACCCTACTAGTATAAGTTATTAAACAGAAAATAGAAAGCTGGGCGAAAAGGTGAAGTACTGTATCTTATTACTGGTTATCTTAATTAACCTATTTTTCAGATTATTGAAATATGTCAATCTATAAAAAATAAGGGTATCTGCAAGTGAAGCCTACAAATCACACCCAGCATCTTGTGCACGGAGCGTCTTACACATGTAAATGTATGCGGACCCAAGACTCGGATTTCACAGGCAGCCCCTGCAGACAGAATGATGAACTGGGTAATTTGCAAGGTGAAATCTATTTTATGTCCCTTCCAGATCCAAAGGGTCCTTGAGCAAGCTGCTCCTCACTGCTGTGGGAGACCAATGCCGGGAAGTCTCGGCAGTGCTTCTCAGGGGAGCTGAGGCACGGAAGGATTCCAGCCCTGATCTTTCCACGCTTTTTTGTCCTCTCTGAACTTCCCATGGCAGAAGAGGGACGTTCTCTGATCATGCGGAACAGGGAGGGATGCCTGGTCCCTAGGTCACATTGGAGGGGTGAGGACCAACCCGCCAAGGAAAGGGGGGTGGCATTGCCCTCAAGTGACGCCACATAAAACATTCCCATTCTCCAGGCTTCAGCACACGGGAGTGACACCAGGAGGACCTGTGCCACCCTGGTGGCAATGCAGGACACATCCCAGGGGCTGCTGCCTTGCGGGATGCAGCTGGTGGTGGCGTAAGACCCCACGCCAAGCACCAGTGTGGGACTGGGGGTCCCACTGTGACACCCCCCAGCGCCACCACGGGGACAGACACAACTGAGGAACAGCAGCACGAGGTGGGAGCCAAACGAAAACGTCTCGTGCGAAAGCCAGAGCCTCGCCAAATCCAATCACAGCGTATGCTGGAAGAAACTTCCCAAATCCATGAAGTCATTCTGGTCCATAATTAACTGAAAATTAATTACAGAATCTTGAAAAGAGCATAAACCAAAAATGGGCCAGCATACCTTCATAGTGCAGTTGCTCACTCTGAATCTCTTCCAACAATTAAGCCTAGCATATGTCACTGGAGTTAAAAAAAAAAAAAAAAAAGATAACAAAACAACAAACAAAATATGATTCCCAAAAAAGTTTTGGAGTCCTGCTTGCCAAAGGGGATGTAGCTGTCTGCAGAGCACACACATACCTCCTAGAAATGGAAAGGATGATTTAATGTGATACTTGGCAACTTCAGCTTTGCAGAAATTACAGGTTGCAGATGCTTCTTATAAAATCAAAACAAAAATCGAGAAAATAACATAATTAGGTAAATTATTTGCTGACTTGATGAATAATTTTCTAAAGATTATTAAAGGATGTAAGAGCTTGGAAAATGCTCCAATTTTTCAACAAACAAAACGAGGGGGTAAACAATAAAACTGCCAAATTATTTTGGCTGAGCATTCACAAAAAGGTGTATTTTGTATCACTGAATTACACATATTTTTTTACAAGGTGCCTAATCATGGCATGCTGCCACCAGTCAAAATAATATTTTTTTTTAAATTTAGAAAAAAAAAATTTAGCATGCTGGGAAGTAGACGATATGCCATCAAAACAAACCTGAAAGACTGACAGAGTACAAAAGCACTCTATTTTACTATTTAAAAAATATCGAGAAAGAATATTACCAAAAGAGAAAAAAAAAAATAAAAAACACCAAAGAAGAAAGATCAGTAGATTAATCGGAGACTGTGCAAAAATGTGCTGCAGGAAACATGGAACACTATTTCTGATTTCCAGTTTTCCATTACAGAGATTAGTATCTTCAGTAAGAGCAGGAAGACAATCTCAAACTGTCAAATTACAAAATTTGCTTCGTAACCCCCTTATTTCAGTAAGTGGGAGGAGCTGGGTGGGGGCAGCCTGGGGTCCTTCCCTGCCATCTGTACACGGGCAGGGTGGCAAAGGAGAGTCAAGTTCCTTCCCAGCCCATGGGAGACAGGATCTTGTTCCCTAATGCAACATTTCTTCTAGATCAACTGGAGGTTTGGTGTTTTGGTTTAATTCTTTAAATGAGGGGATAAAACACCATAGCTATGTACAAATGGAAAACAAATGCCCCTGGTTTCAGTAATTTGCAGACATTTCAGCCCTGAGCTATGCTGACAACCCTTTCGCATATCGTCTTGCTCTATTTTTTCATGAACCAAGCACATCAGCACCTCTGATACAATTTGGAATTTGTTTTTACATTTGCTTTCCTTTGCAGGGGGAGAGCTGAGCTTGGCCCTCCTGCATCAAGAGCACAGCACAGTGCAGTGTGTCACAGCTACAGAGAGTACTATGCTGCAAAGAGAACTTCAAACTAAATTGCATTTATAAATTCATTTTTCTCCAGTTCCTTACTGATCATACTACCTAATAAAATACTTGCCCATTTTGCCTGTAAATCCAAGCTAGAAACAGGCAAAAGCCCATTTTAACTGGAGTAAGGAATATGCTTGGCAAAACCAGGCTGAGCACATGAAACTACAATCCACAATGTATCTTCATAATATGACCTTACTCATTCTTTTCAAGCTAAATATGAAAAAAAATGTTATTAAGTACCAAACCTTGGTATTTTATATGAAAATCAGAGTTTTCAAATACAAATTAGTATCTCTTCTTGCCATTCCCACCTCAATTTTTTAGGATGATCTCTACCATATCAGAAATGCCCTGCAACAGCACACAGAAGCTCCCAAAACTGAGATGCTGTGTCATTCCTCTGTAGATGCCCGATGCAGAGCTCACCACTGGAGAAAGATGGCCTAAGCAGAGAAAAATCCTTTAGCTTCCAGCATTTCCTGCCAGAGCCAGGCTGGCTCAAAGGCTGGAAGGTCCATCAGCACGGTTTGGGAGCCCTTGGGGCTCTCTAAACAGCAATGCTGCCTCTGGGCTGCAGGGGCTTTACCTCTCTCCGGCAGCCCTCCCCTCTCCCTCCAACCTGCCCCTTCCCTCTTCCATCAAGCAGAAGGCACTGCAGTGCATGGAAACCCAGAACCATTCCCCTGCCATCTCATTCGTGGCAGCGATGGAAAGACCTCCTTTATGACATTTTAGTTCCTTTACGTGGCATAAAGGGATCAAATCAGGAGTGAGAATTTCACCTGAAGTTTCCCTGTGTGATGAAGATCACTGAAACAGCTGAACTGCAAAGCTCAGCTGTGTGCCGGCTGTACACTGCAGAGGCAGTGTCACAGAGTCACAGACTCATTAAAGTTGGGACAAGACCTCTAAGAACATCGAGTCCAACTGCTAACCCAGCACTGCCAAGTCCACCACTCAGCCTTGTCCCAAGTGACATATCTGCACGTTTTTGAACGCTTCCAGGGATGGGGATTCCACCCTGGCCAGCCCCTTCCAGCCCCTGACCATCCTTTTGATTAAGAGATTTCTCCTAAAATCCAATCTGAACGTCCCCTGGCAGAACCTAAGGTCATTTTCTTTCATCCTGTAACTTGTTTCATGGGAGAAGAGATCGACTGACCACCACTTTGCTACACTCTCCTTTCAGGGAGTTGTAGAGAGTGCAAAGGTCCCCCCCTTGAGCCTCCTTTTCTAAGGAGCTAAACAACCCCAGCTCCCTCAGCCACTCCTCATCAGACCTGTGCTCCAGACCCTTCACAACCTTCACTGCCCTTCTCTGGACTCACTCCAGCCCCTCAATGTCTCTCTTGCATTACGGGCCCAAAGCTGCAATAAACGCAGATCACTAATTATGATTCCCAGCAGTCTACCAGGCTCCAACAAAAGGGAAGATTTTTCAATGCATTCCTCATTTACAGCATTCCTGCCAACATTAAAAAAAAAAAAAAAGGCAAAATAAGAAGCAACCCCCTCTAGCAAAGTTTCCCTCCTGCCTTGCTTTTCGGCAGAGTACATCATGTGAACACACCCTTTGAAACCCGCGTGGACATCATAGGGATGAACTCATGACACTGCAGATGAAGCGTCCCATGCTGCTGTTTCCTAAGGTTCTCAAGCCCTAGCTTTTGCTGGAGCTCCACTGGCACTGCACAGGGCACATCCAGTGGGGATGCCCTGCACCAGCTGCCGGCAGGATGCAGCAGTGTTCCCAGCACTCCAGAGAGCTGACCTTCCTGCTCCACACCGATTTTCAGCACTAGTTTTTTGGGATGAAGGAGCTGCTACCATGGAGCTCCTGTTTCATCAAACAAAGGCATTCTGTTTCCCCTGCTAGGTTGAACAGTGAAGATCAAAACCAAGAGAAAGCTGTCACCTCCCCAGCACGCCACAATCTGGCCCTGTTTTCCTTTGGGAAAAGGAAATAAGGGGCCTGGGGTGCAACACAGTATCTCAAAACTGGGAAAGGGGTTGAAAGAGAGCCTAACAGGGCTACTCTCTCTGAAAAAGTACGGTGTGGCTTGTTTGAGTATTTCTGCCAGGAGATAAGACAAAAAAAAAGAGAAGTCTGGGAGGTAGAAAAAGGCAGCAGGCAGGAAACAGGATTTTGCACATAACCTATGAAAGACAAAGCAGCTCAATCTGTGGAACTAAACTCAGCTGCCAGGAGAACAGGTCCAGGAGGACAAAAAGTGAATTTTGTTATAGGGAGGAATTAATGTCACCATGTTGTAATTTTCTGTACAGTGGAAATACTCTAAGGGAAGGGTAGCTCTGTACATCAGGGGAAGGATCTGCAGCAGTATCCAAACCTCTGTCCACAGACAACATCATAAACGTAGGAGTGGTGGGAAAAAGGCATTTGTGATAGCATTTGCTCAGATGATGATTTGAGACAGGAAATCCACTGAAGCACAGCCAGAAACATGTAGACATTACCAGAGAAAAATTAAAACAACAGAAAGAAACTATTATAAATTTTGTCATCATACTGTTTTCAGTATGCTTTTGATTTCTAATAAGAAAACATTTTGCCTTGTTGTTGTTGGTATATGAACAATGCAGTAACATCATCAAAATTATTGCACATCCTTACAGTCACAGAAACAAAACAATAAAAATGCTGAATAAGCAACGAAGAAGTTGAGAGGTTTCACTATGTGCGAATCTGCTTTCATGATGGTGTAACATGTTTTTTAGTATTCAAGAGAATGCTCACAAAAAAAAAAAACAAACCCATGCAATACTTGAAACCTTAACATTTTTAGCTTATGGTATTCTACTAAAATTACTGTCATCATAAACCACCCACTTTTCTTCTTTCTGTGCCAGAAAATACGCAGCTCCAAACCCCGATTTAGAATGACAATAGAGTTTATCAGCTATTAAGCACTTCTTCAGGATAATCCCACCTTAAAACTTTTGAGATTATGCAGCTGCCAGAACTATAAAAAGGTTGCACATTGGAAATGTCTTCACCTAACCAAATTAAGAGACCAAACTATTAATATTCTGCTTACCTCCTAAATTCATTCCAGCTTGCAGACATTTCTGTAATCGACAGGCTGGGCAGTTCTTCCTCCGAATCTTATCAATTATACAGTCGTTCCTTCCCGCACACAGGTAATTGTGCTGGCCTGAATGAACCAAAAATACAATGCATTATTAGAAGATGTATTTACATAATTCCAGTTTGTTCTTCTCTGCTGTTTTGCACTCATTTTGAGATTCTTATTAATGAAGACATTTCAAGTTCCATTCTTTACCCTTTCCAAATGATCTTGGTGAGTTGTCATGGGCCTTTATTATGAGCATCTCTTCAATTTGGGAAGGAGTTCTGGTGTCACTCTCAAGAGAGATCTCATTACTTTTTTTTTTTCCTGAACAGGACTGGAATTTTTCTTCTAGTGAAAAACAAACAATTGGTTTGCGCTTTTTGAGATCTTCTTAGGTGTGCTGTATCACAGAGCAGTCTGACAGCTCCAAGTTTGGGTACATTCTCATGCTCAAGATGTTCAGGATATAAAGCAGAAATGCACAGCAGAGGTTAACTGTCCCAATATACTCCACTCTCTTCAATCAGTTCAACCAGGCTTAAATCACAACTGTATTATTTCATTTCTGTAAAGCCCCACAGAAGCACTCCTGAAGAGACAGCAGGTATTTAATGCAGAAGGGAAATACACAGCAACCAGGGAAACAGGCTGGCATTTGAGAACTTGGAGACTCAAAAGCCATTTTGCTCCATGGGAGGAACACAGGTGGAGCAAACCAGTGCAGTGTCTCAGGCAAGGGCACTACCACGTGGCCTTTTCAAAGCCTGGTGCTTGAATCTGATGTGGAAGAATAAAGGAAGCTGTGAGGGGTTGGTGCAGCGTGACAGCAGAAGCGACAGAAGATTATTTTAGCTGCCTTGATCCAGAGGTGGCACACAGGGATCTGGGGTGGCCAGAACAAATGTGCAGAAATGCAAGAGATGTGCAGATAAAGTTGATGCCAACGACCAAAACAGGCAGCAGCTGTGGGAGAGGAGGGGAAGCCCGGGAAGAACTCAGGAGCAGAGCTGCACTGCAATGGGCAGGGGCCAACGTGCAGGGAGAGGGAATGAGGATGCAGCTCCGTAAGGGGACAGAGATGCTGTAGGACAAGAGGCATAAAATATGTCTGCCAAGCTATTTTCCACAATACCCATTTGCTTCCTAGGAAAAGATAAAGAGAATATTCATGGGACACAGGAGACCTGGCTTCTGCTTTGGGCTCTTTCAGGAATTTGCCTTAAAACTTCAGCTAAGTAATTTTCTATCTCTGCACCTGTCTTCCTTCCAGCCTTGCAATGTTATCTAGACAGTGAACTGAAACTCGGGATGTTTCTCGAATCTCTTCTGAGCATCTCACACAAAGAAAACCAATCTCATTTGAGTGAGTGAAGTCTTACAGTAGTATCACAAAGGTATCATCATGTAGATAATGCTTTAGATGTTTAAAGAACAAGCAGATGGGCAAATAAGGGTTTTATTAAGGGACTACCTAGCACTGTGATACAGATGAAAAAGAACAAAACTTCAGCAAAATAATTCAAGAATAAGTTACATCAGACATAAAATCAAGCTGTACAATACAGTGACAGCACCAGGATCTATCAGCTGGCCTTTAAGTAGGCCTGCTAAACAAGAAAAAGGTAAACTTCTCAGCTAATCACCAAATGAAAACCTGGGTATTACACAATGTTTATTTTATAATGTGATCTATACAAAAACAGACACAAAAGAGAAAAGTCAACTCAATTCCTCCTTATATTTTTGCTCTGAACTGACTTGAGCACATCCCCTGAAGAGCCATCACGCAGACAGCATGGAAATAACATAAGAGGAGAAAACAAAAGTGTTTAAAACCATGATATACAGCATAAAGATGGTTTATACGTCCTCACAAATACTGGCATACAATCCCTTTTTTGTAGGGAGAAAGGAAAAATGGTTATTTTCTGCCAGGAATGCAGGTACACTTGCTCAGCACTCGTACAATGTCCTTTGTACATCAGACTACTGCAATACCATTTTTAGGCTTCCACAGGCGGGTGCAGGCTATTAATAAGACAAGTCAGCTCCAACACTGCAAAATGAACCCCAGTGCAGAACTACCCTGAAGGCAGTTTGTGCTAAAAAAATTTATACCTGTTAAGTCAACATTTTTCACTACTGCTTTAAAAATCAAATGGCTTTAGTAAAAAAGTTCCTGTTTATGCACTCCAGGATAATTACTAGGGTTGCATTTTTAAATGTTGTGGAAATGTTTGATTCCAACACTGTATCAATGGGACTTCCTAAGAAATATTCCCACTACAGCAGAATATTCCATAAATCACCCTTCAAATGCTTTAGGTAGCCTGCAATTATTTCTTTCTGACCTATCTACTCTAGATCAAATACTTTCAGAAAACATAACTTAGTAAAGGGTCATCAGTTTCTGAATCATGCATCTCTGAGTACTAATGCATGGTACAAAATCTATAACTAGTAAGAACAGTAATAAAATCTATTTCTAGTAAGCAAGGCAAAGGTCTTTCCAAACAGCAAACATCATCTTCACAATTTTTTTTAATTTCTAAAAATTCCTAAAAAACCACAGCCATCATAAAGTTTACATGAATGGAAGTAACTTGAAAACTCTTTAAAAAACCTGAACAGATCAACATTCCAGCAAACCCTCTATGTAGAGTACAGCTATAAAATAATAATGAACAGTTTCACAGTTAACATCTGTAATGAAAAAAAAAGGCTTCAGTCTTCCATGCAATCAAATATGGTACGTTTCAAAAAAAACCAATTTTGTAAAGTAAGTTAGTGAAGCAAAGACACTCACAATGAATCAGTATGTCCCATCTGTGCCTCACTAAGGCCCCTCAACTTCAGAATCAAACCAAAACCCTACATATCTGAAACTGATGCAGCGCTCTCGAGACCTCCAGGGCTCTTCAGGACCTCACCGAGGTGATGGAGGCCATCCTGAAGAGAGGCTGATGTTTTTGTGGTGCGAGATCTCCGACTCTTTCAAGAGAGGTATTGATCTGCCTGGTGCAGTTTGTGTTTAGCTTAATCCAGTTGTTCTTTTCATCCCGTTCAATCACCCACAAGTGGGCTGGAAAGTGACAGAGCAGATATTGAATTCTCATCTCCCATGTGCTAAATGCATTAAGATGAAAGTAATTTTTACTTATGCCATCATTAAGTGCACTTACACCAGCTAATTCCTGTTCCATCTGAAAGACAAAGATACAAAAGATGCAAGGAAAATTCTCCTGTTCAAAAAAAATAACAAATAGGTACCACACAGTTACACAGTAAGAAGAAAGTGACATCTTTTTTCTTAGCAGTAGAGCTAGAGGAATATTGAAGTTTGCATTTTCCAGGTGATTGTGCCACCACATACCACAGAAAGACACAACCAAATGTACACACTAAAGTATTTGAATGTTTCCAACTCTCTCACCTCCAAAGACTCTATAATTCCCTGCTTTTATAGGCTTGCAAAAGAAAACAAAAAGGAAGTATTAATGAAATTCAGTCTTCCCTCTTACTGAGTTTTCCTGAATAAGCAAAATTCAGCAATAAAGGAGGGGAGGAGAAAAAGCTGTTTTTATTTGGCCTACGACTTACTGCCAAAATCAGGCTACAGCAGAAATTGTGCCTTTCCCCATTTTAAAACTCCACTACAGTGATCGAGCCACCAGTCCCCAAAACTGACTTGCTAAGATGAACTTATATATGTGTGCAGAGCACTGCTGCACTCCAAGGGCCGCCATACTTCCCTACAGGTGAGGCTGCAAAAGGAACAAGATGCAGATATTTCTTGTCTGTATTATTTCTGTTCCTGTCTAGGGTAAAATTAGAAAATTACAGAAATTTCTGAAATATTTCACATGTTTTATCTTCCTCCTAAAAATTACTCCCCCCCCCACCCAGTTTTTCGAAGTCTAAGTCAGGAACTGCAAGTCATTAAGGAGTATTCTACATTTTTGCTCTCTTGTTAAAATAGCAACTACTACGATCAAATGTTAAATTTTGTAAGGAGAAAAGCGTAGTACTGGAAGAGGATCCAAAGCCTGTTTAATTCAAGCCCACTCATGGAGGCATGATAAGACTAGCTTAACAGTTCAGGCAGGTTTTTAGTTTTCTTTCTATTTGTATTAAAATCTTCTGAGGAAAAGTATTCTGCAACTTCCCTACAAGCTCTGTGTGATTAGGCTAGTGATTAGCCACTCTTGAAGTCGTGTTTTTTCCCCTTTGCATTTCACCCAAATGGGAACATTTTGCAACTGGAAGAGATACTCATACTCCCCCCGTAGACATTCAGAATAATAGAGCACCACCTTCTTACAACAATCTCCTGCCTATCAAAAGATTTATGTTCCCCATCTCTTTGCTGGGCCAAACAAATCCAGTTCTCTCAATCTTTCCTCGTAGGTCATGTTTCCTGAATCTGTCGTCAATTCCTCCTATTCTCCTCCAGCCTCTTTCCTAAAACAGGGCGCATTTTTCTTGCTGAGTTTCACCATCACTAAGGCCAATAAAATGGTTATTTCCTGCATCTTGCACACACAGCAGCCCCGCTAATGCAATCCTGGACCAGAGCTGGCTTTTGGCAATGGCATTAAGTTGTTGACTCACGCTCGTTTGTGTGTCACTAACGACCGGCTCCTCTCCTGGGGCACCGCTGCCTTCCACATGTTCTTTCCTGCTTTTACCTGGGCAGGCAGCTCTCTTTATTCCTCTGCTAGATCCACACACTCACTGCAACACCCACTGAGAAAGGCACAGAAAAAGTCCAAAATCCGCTCCGGGTCTGAAACGGGAATGTCCAGCCTTGGGTCCCAGTACTGAGGAAGCCTCGCAAAGGGACAGCAAAGTGAGAAAAAAGGAGCGGCAGCTGAGGACCAAACGAAGCAGAAGTAGCTTGAAAAAACTCAGCTTTTAAAATAGTGTCTCACCGAGGCCCATCAAAATGCATATAAAGTGTCTGTCCCAATTTCCCTTCTTCTTCCACAATGAGAATTAATACTTTGACTCAGAAAATTGCAGGCGAAGTTGTCTTCTCCCTGCAGGCTGCCAGAAAGCCAAGCCTTCTTCCAGGGTTTGAGGAGAGAGGAGCTGGAAGCCACCTCCAGCCCTGCCTTGCAGATCTGCACGTTAAGTGCTAGGATCCCTTTTGCAGCTTCTGGGCTGGAATAAGTGCTTAGTTCCTGTAGTATTTCCCAACTGGGAAGATTATCTCTGCAGCAGCAGTGATACAAATAAAAGCCTTACGGAATAAATAACATTTCTTTCTTAATGCTGTCCCTTCCCTTTACCCACCAGCCTGTCAGACTGCACAGCCCGTGCATCCCTTCCAACCAGAGCCACAGACCTTCCCTGCTAAAGTCAAAGCAAACATGCTGCAGAATATCATCAGGATTTTCTAAAGGAAGTCTCTCACCTCAGGAATATCTGGTCAGCAAACAGAAGGTTTTTCTGCTTTCTGGTATAGCCCTAATGAAGGGCTTTGCCTCCTACGGCAAGGAATCACAAAATGTGCACATCCCAACCTCTCATTCGTGCTCACTGAGCTATGTGATGTGTTCCTTTAAACCAGCTCTGAAACCCTTGCAGATTTTGTCTCTGTATCCACATAAGCTCCTTCAGTTACTAAAAATGAACCATTTTTACATTTTGATGGCCAGTATACAAATAAAATTGCAACCAAGACTTGCCACAATGATTTTCCACATCCAGAAAAGGATTTCCTGTTTGACAGGAGTCGTATCACACTATCAAGGGACTAACTGCATATACCTGAGGTTTTCATTTCACCATCTGCAGCAGCCAGGTACTCTCAAATAGATCAGCACGGTAAGTACAATGATGAATCTCTTTTCAAATTTCAGTTTTCACAACACCCCTATTTCTTGCCATAAAAAAAAAAAAAGCCTGCTAGTCAATGGAAATGAGAACTGCATTTTCATTTCAAATGTCCATTTGTTACACAGTTGAGGGTACTTCTTTTTTTTTTATTTTGTTTTGGGTTGGGTTTTTTTTTTTTTAAGCAGTTGACAACTGCCCAGCAACAGCAGCCTATGTTTGCAGTCACTATTTTAGGCTACATCACATGTCAATTACATAACCTTGTTTTACTGCTCTTGAACTGGTTCGAACAACCTGGGAAAGAGATTAGGGCAGTCCCTCCCAGCCGGCCATCCATCCGCATGCTCCGGCAGGACCTGTCCCCCCAGCACAGCCCCAGTGCCTCTCTCCAGGACTAGTTACTCATTGCTAGACCCACCTGAGACGCTGGATAATTAACTTCCCCGGCTCTGTTTAAACCAGTCCAGTCTGACCACGGTAAACTAATAAACTTGATTCCTCATGCTGAGATTTATGTGTAGTGCACAATAAGCTTATAAATGCCACAGCCATGGTACAGAAGTTAAATACGAATATTACCCCTTCATTTTACACAGCGAATGCTCCAGGTTTGCATTTTTAGATATTGAATCTCAGCGTTTCCCAAAATTCAGGGTTTATCTCCCTTATTACTCCACAGCCCCTATCATTCCCAGACAACATGCTTTTCGGCTGCAGACCAAGGCAGCATCTGACAAGATGACAATATTGGTCTATTATTAACATTATTACAGTGCGCTTATAACATAGGTATAATCTAAATCCTTCCCCGAAACAAGAATTTAGAGCTTTCCCTCCTTTATAATAAATTAGAGGCTTAATTAAAATTTGTTTTGACTTTGGCAAAATATTCATCACATCTGGGATATTTCCTGCCTGCTTCTCATTCTAAATTACCTTCTGCTACTTCTAGATCCCAAGATATCTTTCACTTTCTCTACCCTTTTATATTACTGGATTATTTTTTATCTGCCATTTTAATGATGTTTTTCTAAAGTCTCCTTACTTTCTACTCCCCCCTCCTTTTTCATTCCTTCAATAAAATTTGTTTTCCAACCATTTTTTTGCCTACTTTCATCCTCAAGACTTTTACCCCTTTCCTGTTCTGTAACTCTTTCTTCTGCCTTCTCATTTACATTCCAAATGAATAATTTCCTCTGTTCAGCCAATAAATGGTGATTTCACAGGGCACATCTACACTGCAGTTAAAGGTATGGCTACATCCGATTTAATATAACGAAGCAACGTATATTAAAATTACTGATGGCAGGGGATAAAAACTAAGTCTCAACAGCACCATTTCCTGCAGGGTCCTTAAAACCCAGCAAGGGCTTTTTTAAAAGCACGGGCACATCTGCTGGTGCTCACAGATGAGCTACCAGAGCTTCCTCCAACGGTGACCACACATATAAAGCTGATTTCCCTTTTTTTTCTGGAAGTGGAGCAAGGAGGGCTGTGTCCCCAGATGCTTTATATGCAAAGCTTTTAAAGTCGCCATTGATGCACTCCCTACACACACGCCTAAGAACACAGACTCCAACACTCTGCCAATCTTAACATGGAGACTGTCTCCTGCTCCTTTGTGTCCTCTGGAAGCTTCCTTTCACGCTGGGCTGAGACCAGGCTAACAACAACAATTGGAATGGTCTGGTGACCCTGGCAAAAGAGACGAGAAGTTATAAAAATGATTCTCACTCACTATTTTAAGCAGACTGAAAGGGCACCGATGAGAGGGATCAAGGAGAGAGAGGAAATTTGGCAAGGGAGCATGGGATGTAGCCCAAAAGAGGCTACTATTTTCTGCAGGAGAAACCATCCAGCAGGGATGAAACCTGCTAATGACAGCGAGGCAAGTGGGCACAAAAATATTTGTGAGCACCTCATATTTAAGATCCACGTGCACATTTTCTTATGCCACACTTAAAACACACGGCAGAATTTTGAAAACCCTCCAAGCCTGTGTGTGGTGCTCCAGCCTTCCTGTTACTCAGACAGCCTGAGCCACCAACACAAGATATGCCCCAAACTGGTGCTGAGACCATCCCCAGGGCTCCCACTGTCATCTCCACAAAAGGCAGAGCTCATCCCAACCAGCCCATCAGCAGCTGGTCATGGAGGACAGCCCTTCTGAAATCCAGAGGAGCTAAGCAAGCTTTCAGTTCAGCTTGCTGGAAAGTCTGAACACAGCCACAAGGTAATTCCCTCTTCATGTGGTCAAAGACATGCTGAATGATAGACAGCACAGAAGAAGAATAGGAAAACCTGATCTTTGCAAAGCATCTCCGATTCAGTGAAATCACACAGTGCTGGAAATCTGTTTAGGATGAAAACCAAGGAAAAATATCTACAAATACCAAAATAATCCTGTTATCGAGTGAAATAATTTTGTTTCTGTTTCAAAACTAGTTTTCAGCTCAATTGCTTTTGATTTTAGATTATAATGGATACAGTGATACAGAAAGTGAGAATTAGAGCTTTAGAGAATGTTTTGACAAAATCACACATCTAATACTTTACAGCATTTTCTCTCGCAGCAAGTTTCCAAATTTTCAGTTTGGTTTAAATTTTAACTGGATATTTTTGAAGTCTCTAGATGCTGTTATCTGCAGAGGCAGATTTACAAGAGATCATGTTGCATGCATGATGGCCACTCCTGCTTTCCCATGCTACAAATCTGATAAGGCATTCTTGACATACTACAAATTTCCAGGCGCTTTAATGGAAAATCTCAATGTACAAGAAATGGTCTAAAAGGTCTGGAAAGACCTTTTTAAATAAGTGTCATGCAAAAATCTTAAATTGCAACTGAAATGCCCTTGCATTTTTTGCTGATATCGAGTGGTCAGCCAATCTGCTGCACTGACATACACGATGTAGTATCCTGCTCTACAAATAGCTCACTGTTACAACTGCATTTCAGGAAGCACTCCGTGTAAAATAAGATTTGTGTGAAATATCAAGTTCATTTAAGGGAATGCTTGAAAGTGTGGTGTGGGGGGAGCATTCTGGAATATGGAACACTGATTGAAATGTAAGGATTTCTGAATGACTCCCTGAGCCATGGTCCTTCAGTGAACACTGTACTGAAAATATTCACCTCTATAAAAATATTTGTATTTGCAAGTGTACCTGAAGCCTGTTACACTTTATTTATTCCTCCAAACTTCTGTGTCTGCGCCACCATCTTGCTGATGTATTAATGTATAAAATTGTCTTTGCAGTAATAACCAAGAGATAACTTCTCTTCTCATAGGACAAACAGAAAAATCAAGATGCACAGCATTAATTCTGTGTTTTGCACCTCCATTTTAAAATCTGCAATTCCAGGCTGACTCCTTCAATAAGATGCATGCTACTTATAAAAGATATTACTAGAAAAATAGGCTGTTTGTTTCATAAAGTAAAACTTTCCCCAACTCTTGATCTCAGTGAAAATGTTCTGTTAATTTTTTGTTTTTAAAACTAGCTGCCCTTTGGTTTTTGCAAACATTTTGATGTTCAAGTCTGCTGTGTTCTTGCATTTAGCATGCTCAGCAGATCACAAATTTTATTCTGTGTGAATGACACATTATCTTCAAAGCATATTTTTCTCTTGCATTTTTCATGTACAGTTTACTACAGCTCAGTCTGGAAATATGCTAAATTTATAATAATGAATATTATTATGTATAATAGCAACAATTTAAAATATTGCCAGCACATACGTCGACAAATATTTTCCTCTAGAACCCTGGTCAGTAATAATTTTCTTTTAAAGGCTGCAAGCAATGCCATCACAACAGAGCCTTTAAGCACAATCTCTTGAGATCCCGAACGCAGAAACGTTGACCAAAGTAATATCAGATGCTCACCAAAGTGAACTTAAAAGTTCTCTGCATTTGTTTGCTGACTTTTTGAGAAGGAGTCTGTTTTACCCTTTAAACTATGTACTTGTCTCCCTATTTATTTTCTTCTTTTTCTCTCTCCATTTGTTTATTTTTGTCAGGAACCTCAGCTCTCTGTTACTCAGATAAATCTGAAGAAAGAAGAAAGAGGATTAGGGGATACTAGAAAGAAGATCTGACAATTATAATGAAATTTCACAGTATGTTTACTGTTAAAATACTATAACAACCTAAAACAAAAAGTGTAGATTAAGTAGCAGAATGGATATTACACCAATTACAATCACTATTTCCATCTTTAATTGGATCAGGAGGTCTTTCCAAGTACCACTCTCCAAAGTGGGTGCAGAATTTCTAGGCTGCAGAGCCATAGGTCCCAGTCCCCTCTAGTTCTTGCTCCCAAAACCCCTAAACAGGACCTGAAAACAATCATTTCTCCCTTTGCTTACTCATCCAACCTCAAGAGGCTGAGCAAAGCATCACGTAGCAGCAAAACCACTGATGAACCAAAGCTTTTCCTAATTACTCCAAATTTTAGTGGAGCTCCTCTCACAAGCAAAACCCCCATGGCCCCCCTCACCCAGGCATGTTGGATCTGACACCTTTGCTGCAGCACCAGCACCAGAATGACCTCTAAGAGATAAAAAAAGAGATTAATAAGTCTGCCATGGTGACAGCCACCACGCTGGGCACTGGATCCATGCCTTCATTTCTGCACCTTTTCCGTAGGAATTGCAATTTGCTTTGCCACAGAAATACGTGAAGAGGTAACCTTTCACTCTGGAATCATCCTAGGTCTTGAACAACTAAAGCCATGGACGACTTGCTCTGCATCTGACATTTTCAACACATATAAAGTTGCCACTGGGACTTAAAAGCAAACAAGCCAGAGATCTTTTAAAGCACACAAAACTTTTCAGACACATAATTCATATGCCAGAGTGACATCTTGAAGGGATCAGACTTTCCTTTTGCTACAAGAGAATGGATATTCAGGTAAAACTGAATGTGCCAAATTTCAGCCCCAATGATGGTGGCCACTGAGAACAAAGATGAAAAAAGAGTCATAAGACAATAGAAAAATAATTATCTTGGGACATAAATACATCATAACTCAGGCATAAATATAATTACTATCAAAGAGCATTCTGCCTAATTGCTGTAACTGTTATTTCAAAATTTGTTTTGCTCGGTGAAAACTAAAGACCAATTAATATATCATTTATATCCAGAATTCCCCCCGTATTAGGGTTGCTGCTCCTCCATGGTATGTGTCCTCACCCTTTGCACTCAACTCATTTAAAAAGAACAAAATCAAAAAGTCTTTAGTCTATTCCCATTTAACTTCACAAGGGGCAGGTCTGAAAACAGATTTTTTTTTTTTTAGAGCTCATTTTTCATAATTAGAATTCCGGTAGTACTAAGCAGATTGAATTCATTTTAGTTTCCTGCAAGCAGCTATTTAGTACAAACTCACGTGAAATGAAATGACATTGCTTACAAGAAGTGTACCAACAGCACGAAAATACTTTGGATTAGCCTTCATAAAATACAGCAATTTTCTCATTGAAGTGACAGAAATCAGCCAAGGCCAGAGTCCAAGCTCTTCAGAAGCAGCTGTTGGAACTGAGGCTTGCAGGACACCTCAGGGAAGGAAAGGGATGATGAGGATGCTGGTCCCTTAGTGCAAAGCCATGGTGTGAGCTTAACCACAGTTCCACGTGGCTCACAATGTATTTTTGTACTCTGGAAAAGGTGGGCTCACCCCTGGCATCAAAAGCAATTGTTTTATTGTGGAAAAATGATAGTGACTAAAGGCAAAATCCACTTGTTTGAAATATGCTATGTAAGTAAAAATGACAAAATCTGCATTAAGAAAATGGAAATTTTAAAAAGGTCACTAACGTAAAAAAACACCAAATCTGCCCTCTACTTATTCCTTGTGATGTATTGCACCCCAGTTTATAATTATGAGAGAGTAATCCAGTCCTGTGCTTTTCCTTATACATCCCAAATTTGCTAGGCTCTGCTTTGCCATCCTCAGAAGTAACTTTGAAACTGCCAGGCACCAGCATTAAAAGCTGCCCTGAAAATGTGCACTTGTGTCTGAAAACACACAAAGAAAAGATCAAAATGAAAATTAAAAGCAGATGCACTTTATGTACTAAAAGGTTTTTCCACTTTGATAAGTGGATTATAATGAAGTGTGGCACCATGTTTCATACAATTTATTAATCCAGTCCCACTTATTTACACTCTGAAACAGCATAATGATTTCAACGTTGGAGCACAGCCAAAACTCACATGCAGAAATAATTAAAAAGTTATGTGGAAAGATTGGTGGTTGCTGGTTTTTGAGGGGTTTCCAAAGAGACAGACAGACTTCTAGTTAACCAGAAGACCAAAGTTAAAGTAGACAAGACGAAGTGTGGAAGCGAACTCATTTTGGAAAGGGAGTAGAGACCTACAAAAAGATAACCAGCGCCTGACTTGCTCTGCCATTACAGCCCCTCCAAGCCTGGAGAAGCTGGTGCAGCAAGAAGAGCTCTCTATACTAGTGCTGATGCAACCATTTACCCAAGTTAGGATGTCTACACTGAGTAAAAGGGGGAATCAGGCCGTCAGTGTAAGAAATCCACAATTCCTTTGCAAAATAATACAGTGCTGGTTGGCACCAGGATGCCTCCTGGAGCATCCTCACCCCTCACAGCTCCAAGGTAACGGTCCCTGAAGAGGATGAGCCACCCAGCAGGTCAGGAATACTTCCTTTCAAGGGTACACAAATATGGAAACACCACTGGGAAATGCACTCATGCAGAAAATGTATTTTATTTATTCACTGATGCACAATGCCCAGTTCATTTTATCCACCACATGTCTCATCCACTAACCTCTCTCCCTCTACTCCTCACCTGAAAAGGCTGTTTATACAGCAAGCAGGAAATCTAGAATCCAGTTCATTGTTATTATCTGGCAAGATGTATGTGATGAAAAGATCCTATACCAATTCTGTCATTAAGAATTTCTACAGCAAATTCCTACTGAGGATAAGTGACTGCCAAATTCAGAGTTTATCACACTGTGAAGATATCCTGTGAAGTATCAGAGGGATGTCATTGAGGTAGGAAGAGAGGAGGAGGAGTTGCCAGCACAAGTATGGACAGAAAAATAGTACAAAGAGGTGTAGCAAAATTGGAAGCAAAGATAGGAAACAAGCAATAAAACTGCAGTTGGAAAAAATGCTACTGCACGTACCAGGGGAGAAATCCAAAATAAAGAGTTAACAAGGCACAGTAACAAAGCAAAATTTGGAAAGCATCACCGCTGAAAGAGACCTAGGAATATGAGGATAATCTGGATGTAAGAAGCAATGTGTCAGAGGAGAATCAAGTGCCAGAGAGACCCTGGGCTCATTCTGTAGAAGCATTACACAGTGGGGCAGGCTGGCACGGCAGCACTCTCTTTATGCATTTCTTTTGCAGCCACACCTGGAATATTGTATGCAGTTCAGGCACTTCATTACGGGAAGATATAAACAAACTGGAGGAAGTCCAGAGAAGTGGAACGGAAATGATTAGAAGCCGGAGGGACTGATTTACCAAGAAAATTTAAAGTAGCCCTTTACCCGCCTGTAACTTCTCTGATAATTAGAGACGGGAAATGATAACAGCCTAGTTCAAGTCTCCAGTCACGTGCCTTCAGCCCTTTTGCCTTGGGCACCTAAGCATGTGCCTAGGTTTAAGAATACCGGATACACAAAGATTTTTGACCTGATAAAGAGAATAAAATTAAGGAAGGGAAAAAAATTTAGGCTACATACCAGCAAAATCCTCCCAGGAATTAATTATGACTAAACGAGCTACCATAAAAGATGGAGATTGCATTGCTTGAAATTTCACATTTTACTGCTGATAATGAAAAGGGTTATTTCCATCTAAAGTTTATCTTCCGTAAAACAACAGGACTGTTCAATAAAAACAGTTTTACCCATGTACACAAGTCTTTGCCACAAACATATACAGCACCAAGTTATCCTGTCCAGGTAAAGAGACCCGACTAAGCAAACATTTTTACCCCAGACTGTGTAAGCCAGGTGGAACGGTTCTGCAAAATGAAAAATTATATCCCAGCAGGAAAGTAACTGGATTAACCTAGCTCCTCACACACTGACATTGCTGTGAAGTGATTTTTAGGAAGGCAGCATTTTATGTAACTGTTGAGCTGTCAGCAGGGCTCCACTGAAAGACACTTTAAAAGTCATGTAGAGACTGCCAGAGCCTGATCCAGGGAACTGGCGATTACCACTCACACAGGTTCTGCATGTGATCTGGGAAAAAAAAAACCCTCAAAACAACCAAGCACCAAAAAACTAGCCAAAAACCAGCAAAGCCCAGCTGCAGGCAGCCTGCAAACAAGCATGCTGGGATGCAGCTTGCTATATAATCTCCAAGCAACATTCCAGGCCAACAGCCATGTTTGGGCACACAGGATTCCCAAGCCCCTGTACCAGGAGGTGAGGCCACCCAGAAATGTTATCCTGAAGGTAACCTTGGGCCCCCACACCCCCACCTGAAACCCCTTCACCGGGCTTGGGCTTAAAATCACTTCTTGATGCTCCAAATAAGCAAAGTTCATAGTTCTACTCAGGAGAAGTACCCTGGACAGATTCTTAGTCCATAAATGAGAGACAAAATAGAAGCCCACAGTGTTTACTGGAAAGTCAGCATTTGTTACTAAAACTGTGCTGGCTATGCATACCTGAATAGCATGCTAGCCTGGGCTTTTGTTTATGCAAGCAATGCAAGCTTTAAGCTACAACTTTTGCAATATTTTTATTAATTCAACATTTTTCTGCAACCTAAATTTAGACTTATGGAATGAGATAAGAACAGGCAGGAAGTCATCAGGTCTCAGCTTCAGTGTATTGGTGTCTTGATTTTAACTTATGAATTTTTTTTTAATGGACTTTCTGCAGCACAGTTTTAAAGGTTTGGCAGCACGTAAAATGACTGTGTGGTTGATCATTGCTTTGACTAATTACAAAGTCATACCTATAAGCCTGAGAGTCCTTCTCAAGGGACATCCCTTCCCCCCCCCACCTTTCTCTGTATAGTATATGTCAAAATGAATCTGCAAATTGGCTGAAATCTGTCAAAAACCAAATTATCATCAGTGAATATGGTAGGTCTACATATAGTTAAGGTTGCCTGACACTTCTCATTTTAAGACCTCATTTTCTATTGCTTGTAACTTTACCACGCATTAGCAGTTAGGGCTGAAATTTTCCATGCTGTGTGTCAGCCTGAGGCTGAATTTTATTTTGCGAGAGTAAGAATGTATCAGCTAGAAGCACAGAGCTTAGTGCAAAGTAAGTTTGTGAATAAGGGTAGGGAGGAACATGTTGGTTTTCTCCGGTGTTACATTTTTCACAGACATATTTGAGAAGCTCAAGAGCCTTCACACTTTGAGACAGACCCTTTGAAGCATCACTGCTCTGATACCACAGATGTGCCTTTTGCCATCTCATACATTATCACTTGAAATTATAACGGATCACAGCATAAAACACTGAAAAGTTGCAGTTTGTACGTGACATGATTTGCAAAGGTTTTGGTGGAGGTTGGCTGCCAACCTCCGAAGCTCCCTTCTGCAAAGAGCACGGACCAGGGCAGAGGGTCTGAGCTGAGCTTGTGCCCCAGCCATCTCTTCCATGTGCCAGGCAATGCTTTGGCACAGGGACTACGTGCAGAAAATCCCCATCACACTCTTAAGATGCAGCAAGGGAACAGATTGGAGGAAAGAGGAATGAGGCACAGGTTGCAAAAGCAAAGGGAAGCAAAGAGTAAGGCAAAAAATAAATGTCTATTAATGCACTGAGCCTGACCTGTCACTCCCACAACTTAATTTTTCTGACTGTTTAGCATTTTTAAGAGAGACTGCTTCCCAAGGAGGCAGACACCCCCCTGGCTGGGGTACAGGTCTCCATGCCAGGCAACTGGAGCAGGTGCCCATGCTCCCAGCTCTGCTTACAAGCTTTCATGGCCTTGGGACTTGACTTGCTGAGTCTGTCTCGGGGGGGTGAGCCCAAAACAGCCTGATGCCACCCTCTGCTGCTCTCTGCAAGCACAGGGAAGACAGCTAGTGGCAGCCATAAAAACTTATGGATGCAAAAATGTCCCCAGGAAACACTGTTTGGTCCCCAGGTTACTGCGAACAGACACCCACGTGGCCTCACAGGGCTTTGTCATGTGCTGCTGTAGCACCAAGGGACAGATGTCCCACACACGTCCCATTCCACCTCTCCCCCTCTGGCAAAAACATAACCTCAGAAAACGATGACAACCCCTGGCTTGTAATCTACATTCTCTGTTTTTCTGAAACTTTGTAGGAAGAGGAAATGGGGCTTCAAGATCCTAACCACTGAGCAGAGGAGCGTATCCCACACCCCACAGCCATGCAGTTCAGGCTGGGAGGCAGAGTAAGCACATCCCATAGCTGAAGGGGGGAAGACAAGCGTGGGCTCTGCCAGGACATGTTCCCAGCTCAGCCTGTACAGGTAGTGGGTAACTCCTGCCCACTTTGCCGTGGGTGCCACCGGCCAGCAAGGCCACCCGCCCCAGCAGCTGGCCCGACATCACGTGTACGTGAGGCCTGCACAAACCACCACCAGCAGTAACGCTACAGACTCGAGAAAAAGAAAATTCAGAGTACCCATCAGCATCCACAAGTAAGGGTTACTCTGGCAGTTTCTGCACCTGCACGCAAAAATTAAACTAGAGTGCTTGGAAGGGACACGGATTTACTGAGCCACCATCAAAATGTCTGGCCTGGGGAGTTCCAGCGCCGCGTCCACATGTTGCACTGCCGCTGCAAGAACACCCTCCCCAAGCAGGCTTTGTCAAAGTGAACAATGTTTTCCCGCAAATATGATTACACTGACTTTAATTAGGTAACTGGCTCAGTGGTTTTGATTGTTTCAATTGGGTAAGCACGTGACAGGGATTGATGTATAATTAAGATGAATTTTAAAGATAAGTGTTCATGCTGAAGTGGTGGAGCGGACACATTTGTCGCTGCCCGAGGATGGAAGAGTAGAAGTACAAGTGGGAAGAGCTCCTCTCTCCGCTCAGCCAGTGATTGCTGACCTCTGTTTTTCATTATTCCTAGGAAGTGGTCAGTTAACCCTCATCATTAAGCAATAAACCGTGACAGAGAGCGCTGATTAATGCACTGCTCCCCAACAGGGTCAGGCATGAGGAGAAACCCACGGCGGGCTTCTGGCAGTTTTAAAAGGCCATTAGTTATAGTTGTGCAAAATGGAATTAACCCAGCTAATCGAGCACTGAGAAGCCACGCTTCTGCTGAGGTCAAGGGTTCCCAGGAAACAAAAGGTACAGTATGTTTACATACATGGAAAAAACACCCAAAAAACTCCCCAAAAAACCCCAAACCCTGAAAGGCTGATTAATAAAAATGAACACTTAACAATAAATTTGACCAAACAGCAAATAAACAGAATACCTCCACTGTACATATTAACTGAGGGGAAGTCCAGGAGGAAAGGACAAAAGAAAAGCAACAGATTGACTTCAGCAGCCTACTAAAACATGCTCCAGGACAGCTGCTGCACGGCTGCAGGTGGCCCTGTTTAGACCCCTGTCCCCAAAATCCTTCCTGGCTGCTGTCCCCTGTAGAAAGGTTTGCTATTCTGCCCCTTCACAGGCTCAGCCACACGACCCCTACGTCCCTCGGGCCTGGTCTGTCACAGATATTCCTCACATTCCCAAATTTCCTGCTTGTAAACCCTTCTTCCGTGAGATCCAGAGAGCTGAGGAAGCACAGAGAGCAAATGGTAAAAGCACAGCAGAAGGACAGAAGCTAAACGTGCACATGCCAGCTCATTCTGCGACAAAGACGTGATGGGCCTGAGCACCAGGGCTTTTTTTCTGAACAAGTATCTTCCTCTCACTTCAAATTTAATCTTCCTTTATTAGTCTTTGCAAGTGCCACTGTAAGGCGTGACCTCCATGCCTGGAACGGGAGAAATGTTTTTGCTGTGGCCTGCTCTGTGCCCCTCGCTGGATGCCAGAGGCCCTTCTCCCTTCTTTTGTTTCTGATTCCAGCTGAAATCTTACATTTGTCCCACTGAATAGAAATAATTTAATAATTTAATTCTAAGGATTTCCCTCAATTCTTCAGTTGACAACCTTCATTTAAAGTGAAGCCTCCAAGAAATTCACAGGCATACTGATTTTAGGATTAAGGATTCCATAATCCCCATAATGCACTTACATATGGATTTTGGATTAGCCCCACTTGCATTCTCTGGCAATATCTCAGATCCACCTTTCCCTGCGGAATCTGAGTGGCCACCTTGGGCTGTAGAAGCACACAGAGCATTTCCCACCTTATTCCTTGTGGGAAACAGGTATTCTTGCATCGTGAGCTTGTTATTGAAGGCTTCAAGGACACAAAGAATGGTGACAGTAACAAGGACATTCTCACGTTCTTTGTGGAATGGTAATAGAAAATACAGCGAGTGTGAGAATGGCAATAGGAAGGGCTGAAATGAATTTCAGAAAGATGATACTGACCTTCAGTTTTCTATTTCTGGAACATTTTCTAACTCAATGGAAAAAGGGATGCTCAAGTAAGCAAATTTACCCAAATGCTGTTCAAAACCTCTCTGCTGCTCAACCCTCTTTTGTCTCATCAGAGAGCTCTTTTAGCATGTACTAATACATATGTTTTGCTTGTGCTTTTATGTCCTTCATTTTTTCATAAGCTTTCCACGAAGGATCTTTTATTATTAAACAGTCAGTGAAAGATCTCATCCTTGCCATATTTCCTCTTCCTACTTTGAAATGAATAATTAACACGGAATAATTGCTAGGTATTCTTTCTAAACTTCTTACATGGAAGTGGATTCCTTCACCAAATAGAAGGGAAACGAGAAAAGATGCAGCTCAGTGTAAACCACTGTGTCCAAGTGCTTGCACTGTTTTCCAGCACCATAATTTATTTTATAAAGCTGTATGAAATGTTGCTGTATTAAAATATAGTGTACTTGACAGACTGCCTGCTGCCCTACATTCAGCACAGAGTTACCTGCATGATGACAGTGCAGAAGTATGGAATATGAAATATCATTCGTAGTTCTCAGGGCTTTATAAACCACCTGAACATCCAGAATTCAACTGCCTGGCTGTTCACACCTTGCATATGAAGCCATTCAAAACCACCCTCCCCCAAAAGAAATGAGTGCACAACCTGATAGTTTCAGGAATATGGTGCTATCACTGCAGGGATACTCTCTTCCTGTTATCACTAAAAAGACTGCAAGTAAAAGGCATCATTTTGTAAGTAGGTTAGTGTCTTTTCATTCTTCTTTTTTAATTTTATGAATAGTTTAGTATGCCAGTGCACACAACCTAAGAAGTACTTATTATTATTTTTCTCCCAATAGTCCATCATTATCATTCTGTTGTATCAGAGAAAATTAGCACCTATCGCTTACATAATTTCAAGCAGTATTGTTAAGAGTGGAATTTGCATGCATGATATGGTGTATAGGCTAACACAAGTCCATTTGCTAAGTCCACGTGGTAAAATGGATGAATAAATAATTGAATGCTTAGCTCCAAATATATAATTATTCTTAGAAAAAAAATCAGAGCATGAGTCTGTGAAATACATATAATAATACTCATCTACAGCTAAATACCCAAGACAAAAAATGTCCTTTCAGAAATGGAATGATATAGTTAGATTCCTAAAATGCTTATAGGAAACTTGCATAAATAACCAAGTTTTAAAAGTACAGAACTATTGCACTTCTTCCCCACAGGCATTAGCTTTAAATTAAAAAAGCTGTTCCAGCCTAATCAAGAACAGGCTTATCAGAGAACTTGTGCAGAGCATGCAAAAGGTTTGTAAACCTTCAAACGGCAGTTTTCATTGTTCCTGTTCAAAACCCTTCCGGCTCGGTTTTCCAGCCCTGCTCCCACACACGGCACCATTTGGTCTCTCCCTGGGAAAGCAACGCTACCTTTTTTAATACCATCCCTCACCCTGCTCTCTCTCCTGGCTGCTGTGACGGTGTGGGAATTGTTTGCCACGTGTCCCCTTCCAACACACAGGATCACATCAGTTATGTGCTACATGAGGGAGAAGGTTTTGCAACAAGGAGTTCCAAACATCGGGTCCAGTCCTCCTCTGTCCCAGACAGCACCATAAACTGATTTCCAGAGGAGGCAAAATAAACAGGCAGGGCACAAACGAGGGAAATATGCTCTAGTTCTTCTGCCTGGTAGCCCGAAATGAATGCAAGTACACCATGAATGGCAAATGAGTAGGGAAAATGTCACTATTCTGGGTATGGCTTTCCGCAAGAACCAGGAAGAATAAAATGCAGAAGAAATTAAATGAAATGTAAAAAATCTGATATGAATGCCTTAATGCTGAAAGTAATGACACCTTTTCTGGAAAAAGTGTGAAATGTTAAATTACAGGAATAAAAAATATTCAAAATATTTACCAGAATACTCAGTAACATTCAAATGGCAATGCCTTTTGTTGGCACCTTGCAAGAACAGTCCAACAGTTTCAAAGAAGCACAATTTTCTTCAAAACCACCATTACACCCTTTTTCTGTAATATGGACATCACATTGTGTTTTAAAATAATGTATCTGTCTTTCTATTGCAGAAACTATTCCCATTTTGGCATTTTTCTCACCCTGTGACTTGTCAGCCTACGTTCTGAATCTCTAGAATAAATTTCTAAAACGTAACCTTTCCACATTTATTTTCTGAGGCATTTATTCAGCCCTTTTGAATTTCTTCAGACGTTCTTTTCCAGGCGGGAGGCACTGAGTAGTTTCATTAAACAGAAAAGCCTACTGCCTAAAGCAGTAATTCCATTACAGCTTTTTACTCTTATTACTGGTCATCTGGCATTACCATTGAGGAAAAACTGTAGATGGACCTTTTTTAAGGCTATGATTTAATAAATCAGGAAAAAAAATCTGTTAGGAAAACTAGAAGGATGCAGGCGTCACTTTTGTCTTTAAGAAGAGCAAGAACACATTTTTTTTAATGGAGAGGATGGTCAAACAGGTTGCCCTGAGGAGTTCCCACTAATGGAAGTATCAGCAGGTACTTGAGAAGCTGCATTACAGCCTTCCCAATTCCCTCCAGTCAAATGGTTTAGGCACCTGTTGAGCTCCAAGCAGCTTTCCTAGGAAGCATCACCACCATCCATGTTTCCTGCACATGACCACATCCTAGGAACCTAGCTCTGGCTGCTGTTGCTAAACAGGTAAGAAATTTTAGACTTCCCAACACCTCAAAACCTGAATTCTGATCTAACTTCCCATGTCTCTCACTACATTATGTCTTACTTCTACACCCTTGGTCCTGCCTTGCCAGACCTCTAGCTTATCCTGGGGACAACACGGATGGTGATTTAGGATGAATGAGGACCCAAGTCAAGAGGACTCGTGTTCTTGGAGTCCACGTTCACGTGCTACTGAGAACAAAGCGCACAAAGGATTACAGAGATTGAAAAAAGAAAGAGAGAAAGAGAGAAGAGAGAAAGTCAATGCATGAGGCAGGTGCCCTGGAGAACTGGCATCTCCTTTGCCATGGACTTTCTTTATAATAATAAGCAAGAAAAAACACTAATTATCCTCCCTGTTTCCTGAATATCCAACTTGTGATCCAGAGTCTGACTTGCAGTGGTTTAAGTGACCATAGCTGTAAGTAAAATCGATGGAAACTGCACTTTGGACATACTAAGTGCTATAAAATGCCAAGTACTTCTGCCCCTGAGGTCCTAAGTATCATAAATCATGAACCCCAAATCAGTGGGTATGCCTGAGCTTAATCTGTGCCTTATCTCCTCAACTGTAAAACAAGGGTAATAACCACTAATCTCATAAATTAAACAATGCTTGTGAAGCACTTAGATATTAGTGAAAGCACCACGAAAAAAAAGCTTTGTAAGAAATGAGTAATTATGTATTCTGAGCAAGGGATGAATAGTAATCAGCAGTGAAGGCACAGGACCATACATGGAGCAACGAGAAGAATATAAGATATTGAATAGCTGCTCATTAATTGAACACTATCCAATCTGTTCAATGAACAAGGCAGAGGTGTAATGGAAAAAGCTGTATGGGATTGTGTAATTAAGGCTGAATTAGGAATCATTACATGCAGTGCAGATGAACAAAGACGCAGGCCACTAACGTTCATTATTTTTATACTTAGTTACAATTTTGGAAACTTGATTTTTTTTCTTTTTCTCCCCAACATATATTAAAAAGAGCAAACTTGAAAAAAACCAAGCAGCTCAAACCGCCTGAAACCCACCATCGTACCTAATATAAGAACCCACACAGAGGAGCAGTAACTCCAAACTGCTTGTTCCTGCTTGCTCTTAGCATGGACAAGACACATACAGAAGCCAAACATCATCACCACTCTTGAAATAGGTGGGAACGGACTGACTAACTCATGTTCCCTATTTTAGGGCCCTGGATTTGGCAACTCAACAGTGAGAAATGGCACCAAATAATTCTGTAGGTTAAAAATAGGTAATATATTTTTGTCTAACAGAATTTTCTCTCCTTAAACAATAAGGACCTGTGGGCTTCAATGCTGGCCATAGGCCATTATTGTTTCTAAAAAAACTGACAAAACTGCCTCTGTCGAAGTCTTGACTTCAAACCTAACAGAGACACTCCCAAACTTCAACAACCTAAAAATTTGCTCCAAAAAAAGGATGAAATCCTGGCTTCATTTAAGGCAATGGGAGATTTGCCATTACCTTTCCCACTCTATTTATATCTGAGATGCTAGCAGATGCCTTGTTCCCTCTGTCTACAACAGACAGATCTGTATGTACATTTTCCCTCTCTTTTTTATTCTTTTTTTTTGTCTGAAGACTGTTTTCCCGTCCCTTTATTTAAAATGGGATTAGGAGGCACAAAAAGATGCTTTGTTTCTAGCCTTATATATTTATTTTCCAGTTTTATCTAGTAAGAATTTCTTTCAGCCACGACACTGCAAAATTCCTTACCTCTAACATTTAGGTGCTGAAGGCACCTTTAGGATTATCCCGTTTTGACTCTTAACTACTTATCCTGAGACTTGAAGAGCTTTTTCAGGCTTGAAAAATTTTCAAGAACTTGAGGGTTGTAGAAGGGAAGTGCTATTTGCTCTTAAAAGTGAAAATTATAACACTGCTTCTAGAGGCTGCCGAGGCAGGCAGATAACAGCATTTTATAAAGTAGTATCTCTTAAGAAGCACTACCATAGCTGTAAGGAGCTAAAGCATCTGATTAAGGATGTTTCATGATATTTGATATGCTTTATGCTGTTTGATATAGATCTTGTCCACATATTGCTGTCCAATGGCAAATTCCAATTTAAATGTCTATTCATGCTTTAGTTATGTGTTTAGTTGTAACGTATCAGGTATCACAAAACAAAACAAAAACCCATCAGCAAAGACCTGATGGGGCCTGGGGGGTACCTACAGAGGCTTAGCTGGGTAGGATGGAGGTATTTCCAAAGGACTTCACCCTCCTGAGCTTTTTTCTGAACTCAAAAAGTCATTGCAGGAGACAGACATTCATCTGCTAATACAAATACAAAGCAATTCTGCCTTATGCAAGATCTTAACACTTTACATCAATTTTTAAAAACTGAAGTTCTGTATTCCTGTGAAGATCTAGTCATTCACCATCATTACAAATGGAATATTCTAAAAATGTATTAGTTAGTCCACCCTCTCTATTACTCACACTTCCTCCATTTTCGGAGTCAGTTGAAGTCTCCAGCCTCACCAGGATACAGCATTAACCAAAAGAGACCTCTTTGGCTTATCCTTTACTATCACAGAGAACTAAATTATATCATCAGCTACTTCTCTTATGAGCAATTTCGAAGCAGGCACTTAAATCCTTCTTACTCTTTTCAGGAAAGTGCCCCTATAAAAGTCCCTCTTTTTGGTGGTTTACAGCATTCTCAAAATAGCAAATTAACTAATGGGATTTTTACCCAATTGCTCTTATTTCAGTACAGTTCTTAGTTCAAAATAAATTCTCCTCCCTCTCAGTTGTCTATTCCTCAACTGTGGAATATTTATAGACAGCAATCATGTCCCAACTCAGACTCTTTTTGGGTAGGCTAAAAAAAGCTAAAAGCATTCAGTCACCTGATGTAAGATAAATTTTTATTCCCCAGATCATTTCAAAAGCTCTCCTCATGTGTTTACTTGACTCTGAATCAAGCTGTCTTTAACATGCTGGTGGACCACAAGTATACTCAACACTCCACACAAGCATTCCCAGGATCACTTATACCGTGACAGTGTGAACACTTCCCTGATGGCTTGAAGTACTTGGTGCCTCTGAATTTTACACATCTATTTTGTGCAACTACACTACACAAGTGGCTCAGCCAACTTGGAACTACTACCTAGAAGATGAATTTCTCAGGAAGCACCCTGCCTACCTCTCCTATAGGAAAAGAGATCCAGTCCTTTTTAAAGAAAAGGCAGTTGACATATTCAAGAAAACACTAAACCAACGGCTGTAGCATGGGAACATCCATTAGCCAAATATTTGTGACCATCTTAAATCAGCATGCACTCGCAGGGCCATCCCACCTCTAGAAAGACTCTGACCTGCTGGGATGTTACCCTGCGATGTGTTAAAAAAGAAAACAACAACAACAACAACTTACTGCAACTGACTTCCCTGTCACATCATATGAATGCCAAAATTTCCCCATTCTTAACAGGATGTAGAAGATAAGCACGTAAGAGTCTGTATGGCGCTTGAATTTGTGAAAATGGAAGGCTTCTGTCCAAGATAAACCAATCTTACCACTGCACCCATGCTCCATTTACTGGGTATTTGTGCTTGTGCAGGTTGGCTATCCCCTACTGAATATACTATTTTATAGACGAAGCAGTCTAGAAGTTAATATTCATAAAACAAAGAACAAAAGACAAATGACAGAGTGCAGGGAAAGAATAGTTGCATGCAGCCCTGTGTGTGTGTTTTTCAAGGCTAGACAGCTGCCCATATCTAAATTCTCATCCTCATACTCATCTATCCCTCTCCACAGCAACACCAGCTCACACAGTAAATAAGTTTCCCTCAAAAAAACTGCAAATGCTGGGAAGTCTTGGGGGAGGGAAGAAATTATTAATGCTTTTGGAAAGGAATGAATGCAGATTTTCAGCTTCCTTGATATAAAATATTTTTTCATATCATTTTCACAGCTATTAACCAACTTATGTTCTTTATGGCACTGCAGCTGCTAAACCCATTCATTCTGTGCTTGTTTTCAAAGCAAGGCACTCCATCACCTTGGTGGTTCCCAAATCTCCCCCTTCCTATCTGAAATGCTACCACATTATGCTTGGTCCCCTGGTGCTCCACTTCACATTCACCTGAATGCATCCAGCATTTTTTATTGAACACTGGGCAGTGTTTTCCATGCAGGCCACGTATTCCAAAGAGCCAGAAGGAAAGATTTTCCTCACGTTTCACCTCTCCCCAACTTTAAAATATTCAGTTGCAATATATGTTCTATCCTCTATTCTTTCCTTTTTTTCTTATGTCTCGACTCTTGCTGCTTGGGGTTTTTTTTCTCCTTTTTGGGGTCCCATTGCAAATTTTTTTAGCACCTTCCTCCTACCAGTCTCCTCAACTCCGAGCCCTCGGTAACTAAAACCAGCCTGGAGAAGGAATGAAGACTTCCTTTCACAGAGCAATACTGCCTGCCAGAGCTAAACCCAGGAAAAGTCCTTTTCATGTATCTGTGAAAGCATGGAAAGCTGGTGGCAGCTTCAAACCTATAATGACTTCATTATTTAAATTTTATTTTACACCTATTAACCATAGCATATCAAGTAAGAGTAGCAGCTGCTACATGAATTTGACCAGCTCACTTGCCCTCAGCAGATCACCCATCTGCTTGCTCTTCACCTAATATTTCTGCTTGATAGGTTGTAAAACAGATTCTTGCAACAGGTCAGGAACAGAGTCAACTTCAAATCCCACATAAAAATTTCTATGAAAACATATGGACATCTATACTGAGTGATGTCGAATTTAAAGAGGCCACGGACCTTAGGAAAGTGGATAAAAGGAAAATTGCAGCCTGTTATGGAAAAACACTGACTCCATTACAGTGAATGAACAGAAGAGTGGAGAGTGAAGAACTGTATGTATAATTAATTATAGTAATACAGACCTACAAAATTCATGGGTGCACACACTGCAAAATGGTGTGCAAAATGCCTTTCAGTTTCACACAGCATAAAAAAATACTGCTTTTTAAAATGATCAATAAAGTAAACTCCCTTGTTCACCAGTAGCATTCTATAAAAAGCTAAGTTATGCTAATTAAGCAAATTATTCAAGAGCTATGTATGTTAGCATTTCTCATACCTTGATAACTTTTCCACTTCAACTGAAATGAAAAAAACCAAAAAACAAACAAACAAAAAACCCAAAAACAAGGGAGGAACACACAGAGACCTTAGTTTATCTTCTACTGGGGCTTATAAAGCCTTGGAAAGTTCTTTCACTTGCAGTGCATAGGAAAAGCATAGGAAACTACCTGTTTCTGGAAAAAAAGGTAGGATTTCTTTGTTCCTACACTGCTCACTTACGGGCACAGCAGGTTTGCTACATCCAGGAGGCATCAGATCAGACTGAAAAGTTTCCTTCAGCCAAATTATCCCTCCATTCTAAATTGGCAAAAGTTCAGGTGAGAAAAAAACCTCGCAAACCCAGAAACTTCTGTTGTTGTGCCTGTGTTTTTACTTCAGAGCTGAAGAGAAATCTATTTTTTTGACTTAAAATTGAAGAACTAGCTTTAAGGTGAACCTCCTGGAACAGAAATCAAGAACAGAATCTGATCTTTACTGAATTATTCCATCTTTGTACTTTTAAAAAAGGACAAGCTTCCCTATAACTGATCCAATATAATTTTTCATGCTCTCATTTTAAGTAGCCAAAAGTCTCCAAACAAATATTCAAAATAATTGGAAGAAAATGGTCATTTTTGCTGTAGTCTTTAGCACCATATGGAGATGAAAAAATGCCTTCCTTTTTTCTTACTTCCAAGCCAAAGGAAGAATAAAAGATTAGCAACTTACGAAACAATATAAATTCTGATTTAGGGGAGATTACCTCATACTTGTCTGGAACTTGAACAAATGAAGACTGAAAATGCAAAGCATAGGCAAGAACAGCTGTGATTTCTGACTTCCAGCCTCTTACTCTCCTTAGAGAAAACTGCTTCAGTGGAAAAAGAGAAGACAAGCCTGGCCAGGTGCTTTAGGTTCCCTCACAGTACAGTGTATTTTCAGCATATGACTCTATTTTGACCATAAATTGAACTTCAAATGACTTTATGATTGGCCGTATCTGTTCCTGAGGGAAAAACCTACACAATAAAATTAACTTACATAAAAATGTATTCTAAATGTACATACCTTAAATTTTGCAGTGACACCATCTACCAACACTTTTACAGTCTGAAGATTTTTAGTGTTTGCAAGACAGATCAAATTTATTTAAATGACAAAATCATGTTTCTCCATATCAGCCTCCTGTTCATCAAGTCAGTCAGCAAAAGGTCCGTGCCTACTTGATACTAAAACTAGTACTTGGATAATTTACAGCCTTGGATTTAATGCCATCTGAAATTACTCTTGAAATTTCACCAATAAACCCATTTTAATACTTTTTTTGGTCTACAGCTCTCCTTCTCATAAATCCATTAGACATTTTCTGAAAGTTCCAAGATACGATTAACTGGGAATACAATTACCAGATTTCTAATTTGAAATGCAAACTTCAGTCTCTTTGTTCTTCTCAGTTTCCTGGGTTTAAGTTCCAATACGGTTGTTATTTTCTGTTATAATCCCTCTAGTTTTGTAGTATTTCAGAGGAACACGAAGGAATTGGAACTCAAAAGCTGTTCAAGGTGTGCTGACAACGTTAGCAATTCCAGCTGAGACCCAAAAAGCTGGGTAGTGTGCAGAGTTCACTCTCTCCAAATCCCTCTTTTCTCTGTTTCCATGCTTTTGACCCAATTTGTGTTCCCACTTCACAGACTGATAGAACGGCTGAGTTGGAGAAGACCTTTAAAGGTCCTTGCAAAGAGCAGGGACATCTTCAACTGAGGAATGTTTAGTGGGTCATGAAAGAAATGTGTGTCCACGTGCTACAAATATGTAATTATTTCAATTATTTCAAATAGGCAACCTTAGAAGGGGGTGTTTTATTGGTCCTGTTCCCAAACAAAAAATTTATGATGACTCTATGAGAAACCTCTTGTTAAAAAACTACCTACACAAACTTTTTATTTACACGGATAGTGCCAGGATGTTTGAAGCCAATATGTGTATTAGGTTTTTGCTATGCCCTTTTGGGGCTAATACTCTACAATTTTTTTAAAAATGTGCAACCCAAGACACAATTTCAGTGTCCGCCTAACAACAAAGCTACTGGTAGCATCAAGAGCTCCGTCACGTGCATACCAAAAAACCTGGACAGTGTTCACATACCACTGGTAGGTACATGTATGTTAATATAATGACTCTAAAAAATTTATTTTTAGCTAACATAAAACACATGAAATTTTTAGGGATGATAGGGTAGCTTTCTCTTTCATTTTTTGATTTTTTTTTTCTTAACTTGCAAACTTTCAGTAATTACGGAATAGTTTTAATTAAGTTTTAAAAATGTATTTCTATGGCTGATCAGAGAGTAATCATTTCCTAAAAATTCTGGCTTCTGAGGCTTGGAAACACAGTCTTGCTACTCTCTGAACTCCTAAAGGGACTCCTTAGTAATTTTTCACAAATTCCTGTGAAGCTGGATGGGAACATCCATCTTACTATGTCAGAATGGTCAGCAAAAGAAAGAGATGTAAACACGGACAAATAGTACCTTTAAATTACAGTGATTCAAGACTGGAGAGAAAGCTTTCCTGGGAGGCAGGAAAGGAGGAAGGAAGACAACAGAAGGTGCTGTCACTTCATGCAGTATGCGCAGGTATACGGAAAGCCTCACCACCACCAGCTCCCAACCAAAAAATATCTCCTCATGATTCAGGGGTCAGCTCGGATATGGATATCTGAAGAGCCATCCACAATGTGTGGAAGCACATGGAGAAAATCACTCAGCCAAGAAAAGGAAGGTTTTCCAGTTCATGTGCTTTACTAAGCAACTGAATTCTCAAGAACAAGTTGGGGAATGAGGACATCAAGGTCAGCTACTGCACAACTGTAAGAGAAGATGTTTTCAACAAGGGGAAACCTCTCCCATGTCCTTATAACTTTGGGAAGTTAATTTCTATTAGATTGACACTTTTGATGATAGATAGATAAATAGATTGATAGATATTACACGAAGTCTTGACTTCAATGACGCACAAGCCCTCCAGGTCTGTTTAACAGAGAGCTAAATCCTTATTGCCATCAGAAGTAGATTTAATGATCACAGAAGAAATTAATCACACCTCACACTGCCTCACTCTTCTCAGTGCACAAGCTGCACACCATATTAAGAGCCTTTTTTTTTCCTTCTAGGTTTTTTTTTTCATGAAGATAAATCAGTAAGTAGCTAACTCCTGCTTCATCTGTGGTTGTTAAGAACATTCACTCATCAGCAAAGACTTCCAAAAACCTATATGGTATTTATGCCCTTTGCATGCCATGAACTCCTATTATTGGAAATTGAAAACCTTTTTCTCCACTTCAAGAAGTTGCTTACAGAGTCTGTAAAGGTCACTCAACATTTTTTTTTCATATTAACAACACAGAATTTTACCAACAGCAGAAAACACATAGGAAAATTTATTATCTGTATACATATTTCTTAAAAAAAATAGATTTTGTCTTCTGTGTTGGTATTTTTTGTTTTATGTTTTCTTACCTTCTACTGCTCTCTTGAAGAAAACTTTACAGCTGCCACATGTAACCACCCCATAATGACATCCAGATGCCTCATCACCACACACCAAACACACTTTGGAAGGTCTTGAAGATCCAGTTGATACACTTCTCAATGAAGAGCTGGAGTGAAAACAATCAAACAAAACAAAACAGCTATGAATATTTCAAATCACACCAGCTATAATACAAAGTTCAATTAAGAATTTATAACAGGTATATTGCTCAAGGCACCTAACAATTATGAAACCACAACTCTTTCTGGCAGTGCCTGGCTGAATACATGAATTGCTTTAATTACTAAGTGCAATATTTTTATTGTCTATTTTAAAACACCCATAATATATCAATGTTAATGTGAGAAGTTACCACAAGGGCAGTGGAATTTATTGGTAGCAGATGATTAAAACTGAAAATAAAAACCAAACAAGCTAACAAACCACTCTGGCAGCAACTTGGCAGCTATAAATTTTCTTTCTGTTTCTTTATTTGTTTGAAGCCTTCACAGCTAAGGAATACCTGTAAGGAAACCTCTAAGGCCATTTGATGAAGTAGTGCAGGAAGGTGGTATGTACTCCCCTGTCTGCACTCCTGCTTACCACTACAGTAGTCCATGAGCTTATTTCTAATATTCCTGTAATTTAGCAGCTTTCTTCTGATGAAGTTTTGAAGCCTTTGTACATTCTGAAAGTGCAGAAGATCCTCCCATAAGCCTGTAGGTGCCAGAAAAGCAGCACTGGAGGTTCAGACCATCCTGAAGTTTTGCAGAGCGATGCACCTTTCAAGCCCTGCTTCAATCATCTAGCTCTGCCTTAAACTACAGGGAACGTCCACTGGCAACTCTCAAAGACAGTGCTTTTCAAAAACAAGTCACATTCCCTGATCCTGTGAGTTTCCTCCCTCCCTTACTCCCCCAGGAAGTGGAAATGCCACCCTAATGCAATGGGCATGCTTGGAGAAACGCCAGATCCTGAAGGAGATGAAAGCTTTGGATCCCTCCCATGTCTCCGTGGGGCCGGAGGGTCTCTCCTTCCACACAGCCTCCCTTCTCCAGGTGAACGTGACCTCTTGCATTTCTTACATGGTATCTCTCTGAACACTGCCAAACAACTACAGAAACAACCCTGAAAGACTTCACACCAGTAGGGAAATTATCAGGTGGTTCAAACTGCAGGTCACAGGCTATTTGTCCATCAGCCACTGGGAAACTAATTCCTCAAGTAGTTTTAATTCAAACATAAGATAATGAGCTTACTTAAGAAATTCTAAGTATGAACCCTTCGCCTTTTTCCAAATTTCTAACTTCCTCTAAAGAGGTATGCAGAGGCCAAGTGATTTATCCAGGGGGCACAGCTCGAATGTCACTCCAAATGAGGGACCGCAGCTCTCCTGGCCTACAGCTTTCCTGCAACATCGAATCTAAACGTCTGCTTAAATGACAGCGTTCAGATGTTAATCAAAATGTTCCAAATAGTATTCCTGCTCTCGTCTGCTCGCTAGTCTGTTAGATTTACTAGTTTTAGTCCTTGTGCTATTTATACTTTCATTACATAACATCACACTACTTGATAATTGCTAGGTGATGGCATTAGCTCATCTGTTAAGAGAGAAAGCCTCACCAAATCTATGTTAAAATAAGTTCTGCGTGCTCCAGTCACAGTCATACCTGCACACGCTGCATTAATTTATCCTCAGGAAAAGTAACTTTTCCAGGATTTGCCAAGGCTGTGTTGGTATTCAGCTCTGATGTGTTAAGGCAAAGAACAGGAGCACTAGCACGTTTCATACTGCATGAAAAAAATTAGGCCTCCCATTAAACAAAATTCTTCAAAAGGTGTCTGCTTTCTAGAGAAAATGTCGATAACCTGGAAAACTAACCTTGAAAATTCTCTTTCTTTCATTGCAAACATCAGTATTTCGCCTGAGAAGGGAAACACTTCAATTCTGATATAAGACCAAAACATCTCAGGGGATTTGTGATTTTGATGCTGCGTGTTCCCATTTCTTCATAAGACTGGCAAAAACTTTCCTAGTCCTTCTACCCTGAAAAAGGTCAGTGCATTTTTTTAATATCAAAAAAAGAGGTACTTTCATTAGAGAGCTTTTCCTGTAGAGAAATGGAGGTTTCCAGGGTATCACAGCAGTGTGCATGATTTTTATTTTTATATATATATGCATGCACATGCTTCTCTCTATATACATACTGCATATATATATGTAATTATGTATTATTTTTAGTTGAAAATAAATTGTCATGTAGGATTTGCAGAAGGTGGGAGAGCCTTTTTTTAGATACAAGCTACCCTACAAAATTGCACTTTCACAGAATTATTAGGTTGAAAAAAAGCCAGCAAAGACACATTAAGACACCAGTTGATCAACGACTATTATTAAATGCCTACCTAAGACGCAATCTATAGCGTATTTTATACAGTGCTCCTCTCCACCGAAGACCTGAATACAACTGGAAGGTACAGCCTGAATACAAAGTATGTATTGAGCTACTCAGCCACAGCATCACAGGTGGAAGCTTAACATTCTGGAATTAAATTGAATTAGCTCATTCTTTTATTCAGTTTAAAAGTGGAATATGTTAAAACACAAATGAGGCATTTTCATTCTTAATAGGAGTATCAAATATGGAGCTGTTCTCAAATACTTTACTGCAAAGAAACATTGATATTCACTTTTGATACTTCCATCTCCTCCACCTTGTTCCAGCTCTGGCTATGACTGTCTTCAATGAACAATGTTTGGCTTGTTTTTGAAATCTTCTGTTCTCTTTCACCCATGCTATAGCAGAGTATTTGCGAATTCAAAATGCTGTTGTAATACCTCACACAAAGGTGAAGTGGTGCAAATAATAAAAGGCTTAGCCCAAAAACACGTTCAAATCACAAAGCTAAACCTTAGGATAACTCACTCTCTCCGTGGAAGCTTTTCTTCCCCAACAAGGCACACACAGATGGTTGTACCTTTTCCTCCTAAATCTCTCTCCTTTCAGGCTGTCATCCCTTTCTTAGTGACCATTGTGAACAAGATCTGACTGATGAGGAACCTACCCCCCCTGGCCTTCATTTCAAGGCCAGACACCCAGTGTTGATGACACAGAAAGACATTTTATTTAGTCATCACTTTTATTAAACCAATTATTTTTATTAATCATTATAGCTCTTTATTCTATAATATGCACTGGCAGAAAAACTGTACTAAACCCCCCACACTGAAATTACTTTTCATGCACGCTCCAAGTTAAATATTTCCCTTTGCATTAATTTTCCACAGCAACATGCCATAAATTTTTACCAAGTAGTCCTAATGTAAACTGGCATGTGGGAAAAGTTACAGGCAGGTAACACTTAATAAGCAAAATATCAGTGTCAAATTCAGTTCATTATAGTAGAGATATCTACATTAATTTAATTTTAGCTCTTTTTTTTGGAGCTCAGGTTGACTTTTTGCTCCAGATGAGAAGTTTAGTTTCAACAATCCAAGTTACTTAAGTAACAAGTCATTCTCTCCTTTGGAATATCCAAGAGTTGATCCATGTAAGAACGAATACCATAAAAAAAGATTAGAAACCTTACAATTGACTCCCTGGAGGGTAATTAGCCAAGTATCTATTTGAATGACATGCTAAATCTAATGGCATATGCAGGCCACAGCAGGTTTGAATCTTAAAATTCAGATTGAATGAAAACACTGTATCTACACAAAACCAAATCAGAGCCTAAAACCTATTGCTCTGATACTTAACAGAGTTTTTTAAAAAACTTTTACACAATGGACTGTTGTTGAGCCAGGACATTCCTTGGGGGTGGCGGTGGCAAGCTAGTCTCCACATAACTGAAAACACAAGAAACATGAAATAGTGCCACAGAGCTGGCTACTCATTCCCATTTTCAGAAGCCAGCGGCTCCCATAGGTTGATTAGGTGTCACTGCTTTCACGCCTCTCTCATTATTTCCAATACAAAGAAAAGAATAAGCAACCACGAACGCGCACCCCACATAAAGCTCCACAGGATTCAAAGACAGGAGATCTACCAGAGCATACATATTTTATCCCAATGCTGTTATGGCCAAGGGCAGCATGGAGAGTTTAACAATGTCAAATGTATCTCCTAAATGATTTGGAAAACGGTTGCTCCGATGGCTCCAGTAACATTTGTCACGTTGTAGGGTATGTGATTAAGAATAAGCCTGATTTATTATCCCTAACAGTGCAAATGCTGGCAGCTGTATGCTGACCTTGACTAGCCATTGCTATCAAGCTCATTTGTGTCTCTCAGAGTTGGCTTTAGTAATAGTTATATGGAGAATTAATTAGAAATAACAGATTTTGTAAGGAAGAGTCAATAAACCCACAGATAATCCAGCATTTAAAAAGCTGATTATATAGGTTATTATGCTTTTCAAACCAGATGTCATACAGGAGCATAGTTTAAACAAATGATGCCTCTCTGATGATAAAATGAAGCACTCCAAAGAAGCATAAGCCACAATATGAATTCCAAAGTCATTTGTTCCAAGCGCTTTTATTATTATGAGATCTAGATGAGTCCTTTTTAATTCCACATCATTGACTTTTCTTTTTCATACTGAAATTTTCTGGCAGTAAAACAAACAGAAGGAACCCGGATGCACCTCAATAAATAAATGTATGCAAAAACAAAGGTAAAAAGAATTTGAGATTACAGAATCATATTTTTACCACAAGAAGAAAAAAAAAGTAACTGTAAGAGGAAGAATAATCTGGATAGCCAAGATGCAGAGGCTGCCAGCAGCTTACTTCTACCCTCTCACCTCATTTCTGAAGGGGTTTAGCCTCCAACTAGAGCCATCTTCTACTGGGAAGCACATAAAAACAAGATAGTCAACTTTGCAAAGTGAAATACTGAAACTAACCTTCCATGTGGCCCAAACATGAGCTGGGTATTTCAGTGGTATTTCACTTCTCCTAACAGCTCTCCCAGCACCTTCCTTCCTCTAACTCATTGTCCCCTCAGCCATCATAGCAGACGGCACAGACACCATCTCCTCTTCATATTGCCTCCATTGTTTTTGTGCACGTCCACATAGTAACAATAATTTCACTGCCTAAGATAACTCTATTGCTCCTTCAGAAAGTGTCATACTGGTCAAAAGCTGTCCAGTAGATTATTTGATCACTCCACACAAGGATGGTAGTCACGACCTGCTCCAGTGCCATGTATCATCTCCCAGATCTTGCTCCATGCTTCCCATTTTAACTGTCAATACTAATGTTTGACCAGCATCAGTTTCTGCTTGTATAACCCGAATTTTTAAAAAGCTTCACTGTGGGAAGGGAGGAACCCTGGCTCTCTCCTATAACCACCTGAATACAGCAGATTAGCAGACTGGAAAATGGTATTTCTTCACTGTCAGAGTATATAAACCAATCTTCTTGTCAGCAGACCAAGAAAGCAGAGAGAAGTGAAAAGGTGCAGAGATGAAACAATCAGAATTTTGGAGGAGAAGGCAGCCACACTGGGGCCTTGGGAACGCTGAGCTAAGGAAGAACTGCTGGAACCCAACCACCCCTGAGCCTCAGCAGCAACACTCCCAGAGCAGGCAGAGCAACATTCACTCTCTTCGAGGGTATATTTTAAAGAAATGAAAAAACACCAAAACAACCAAACAACAAACCCCAACAAAGAGAAGTCAGTAGCTGTAATATTACAATTAAATTAGTGGTCACTCTCCACTATTTAAAGCACAGACCTTTTGTATTCCAAGACAGGAACCCTTTGTTTGAATTTCAAACACTACAACCTTTTTCAATCTTAAGAAATGCTTAGTGTGATGGAACATGTAGGAATCGGAAGGAAAGTGCACTTAGTTAAGAAAAAGCAAACTGAGAACTTGGATGGTGCTCTTCCTCAGCAACTCCAGCTTTCACTTTAAGTTACTTTATTTAGCAATGCCTAAGGGTCACACATCACACTTTCATACCTGGATCTTAATTATGATAACAAGCAAACTCTGACATGCACTAATAGAAAATGCTCCAACCTTTTTTCCAAGCCCCGCCAAATCTAAAAAGATGCACTTAGGATTTAAAAAAAGCATTTAAGTTCCAATGTTTATTCGGCAAATAGAATCTGATGCGTTCTGTGCCGCAGTCAAAGCAAACAGGTTCCTGTATTTAGCTTAACCTTAAGGCATATGTTGATTTTACAAAATGAAGCAAGTGCACTATGCTCCTTCAGTTCCCATTTACCTTCCTGGACGCTGACAGGACTCAGCATTTTCCTCCATCCAGCTGTAAACCTTGACTTTTCCTTGACCTTCTCTACTGAAATATTTTGGTAGCAACTATAGTCGGCGAGGCAAATTTTACCCCCAAATCACCGCCTGACTACAGAAAAATATAAACCTAAGCATCTACAAGTGTGTTCTGATGGACTGAAACTGAGGAGCACCTATTTCCTAGGGAAATAAATCTAATTTTTACCCAGTGATTTAGTGATCAGAGAAGTGTAACATCCTCCTACTTTTCTTCTGCAATGCACTTTTATCCTCTAACTGCTGTCACAACCTACCAAGGCACAACTGCCCCAGGGAAATAAAATTTCCTTGCTCTGCAGGTTTTTTAGTACATAGATATAGTTATCTATTGAAATGGAATGGTTAACCTAGATGGGGAGTTTCCTATCAGGAATAAGCCTTTGGCTTTGGAAGGCAGAGAATTTCAGTAAGCCTCACAGTGCATTTGCTCTAACTTTTCATATTTGGCCCACTTATAGAATTAGTGCAGTTTAAATGCATGCAATGCTGGTGTTCATGCTGCTGATTATAAATTGCTATGTATAGCAAGATAAGGCAGGAACAGTTTATCTGGAAAATTATCTGGTTAATTATTGAAAGTCTGTTTGAGGGGGGCAGGGAGTACATTTAACTCTTTCTTTTCCTGCACCTGCTCACCTGCCATAACTGGGAGGAGACACACAGCTTTGAAAATCCAATTTTTCATGGCACCATCTCATTTTCCACTACTGAAAACTATGTGAGCCATTATGCACCCTGGTAACTCTCCTACCAGGGCACAGTAGTGTTCACCTGGTGAGGCTCTGCTGCCTTCTCAGTCAGAAACATTTTAAAGCTGAATAAAACGCCATGATTCAAGTGAGGCTCACCTGCTGATGGGGGCACCAGTGGGAAATCATCACCATGAGGAATTTCAGGCAAGACAAGACTGCATGACTACATTGCTCTGCTGCTGAAGGCTTCCGAGACAAAGAAAACTGAACAAGCAAGGAAGGAGGAAAAGTCACACAGAAGGCAAATGCAGGGAGAGGCCACCAGTAATAAAAGCATCTCTTTAAAAAGCCGCCTCTTTTCAAAAGTAGGCTCACAACTTTTGTTGAAGTTCTTCCCTCAGAACCTAAACAAACAACTCCTAAAAATATCTGCCTTTGTTTGAAAGCTTATTTTATGAAACCCTTATTACAGCAACCTGAAATTACATTGACGACCAGAGTATTGACTGTTAATGACCTTAAGAAATGTCATTCTGTTGCAGACAAAAATCTACCTGATACATCTGGCAACGGCTTGGCCCCAAAAGTCCTAAAAGAATAACTATATTAAAAAAATTAGTTTACAACAGAAGCTCGGTCCAGTTGGATGTACTTCCCTATTACCAACTGTTTGCTTTAACTTCTGAGTGCATGATATGCTTACAGAGAAAGCTACCGCACCATTAATACCCTAACCACAACATAAAAAGTTTACGAGAGTTCCATAATCAAATAAATTTTTTTCAAAATTAAATTATTTCATAATAGCAAAAAGTAAACTGAACTGCCATCCACGGTCTACTGGGGATTAAAATACCACAATAGAAAAACCTCCAGAGCAACCATGAAACCATAGGGAAAAAATGCACCAAAGCACAAAAAAGAGGTTACCATGGGAACAAAGGCTATTTTCCAACTTGTCACATAATAGCCCCAGTATGGCAGACCTTTACTCATAAGAGCAATCCCACAGGCTTAGGAAGGCAACATGTATAATTATTGCTTGATCTGAACAAATCTAAGGGGAGAATGGAGTGGGGGGTTTGGTCTTTTAACTCCCTTATCCCCCTACCCCATCCACCAAGACAAAATTAGGGTGGATGTTGAAAGTGTATTGGAATTGCAGCACCAGTGTCTGCTATATTAAAATACCACACAGGCACAGAAAAGAGAAGTAGGAAGGTCTGCACACCCATCTAAACTTCATAAACAGGACGTAGGGGAGAATAAAAGCAACAGGCAGCTCGCAGTATCATTTATTATGAGGTACCAACACAGAACTGAGAGCTAAGACTCAAGCCCATGAGTCTATCAGAGAAATTCCTGACATGAACAGACTCCAGTGTCTTGCAAGATGCATGGAGTTCTGTGCACATGTCTAAAAGGAAGACTGAAAAAATAAATAATCCACCTAAGATGATCTCACTAATCAAAAAGTAATAATCCTTAACAAGGGTAGGCACAGATATTTATGTTTTACTGGAAGTTTCCAGCTTGGCACTGGCTTCAGATGATACAGTGAGAGTCAAACTCCAACTTTTCCACCATCTCTGATTAACAGATATTTTAAAAGACTAATAGTCACATTATTTTGAAACATCTTCTGTCACTTCTAAAACCACTGCCTGAAATAATGACAGCTTCCTTTTCACTAACACTTTTCCATTTTTAGGAAATTCAACCCGTTCATGGTGTTTTAATGCTTGTCACTATTACTGGATACATGAAATGAGATGACCCTTGAAGCTCTAGGTACACAGATGTGGAGGTAGTTTGTAAATTTGTCTTTTCTACCCTCCTGGCCTCATGGCCCAAACCAAACATCTTCCTAAAACTTGAAGGTAGAGTTTCCACGTCTACCTTTACTGATCCTGTCTTGCTTAAAGAATCACTTCCCTTCCCAGTCTCTCTGCCTCTCAAGATGCTTACCGACAGTTTGCAATTGGATCTCCTCCAATAATCACAATCCCAGTCCAACCTGTGAATTTTGTCAAAGGTGAAACAGCCTTCTTGGGCTTTGTATATGCTTTTAAAAATTGTGATGATTAGCAGAGCACACAGCAAGCAGCAGCTCCAGTTCAGACAGGGACATCACTTCCCACTTGTCCCACCTCCACCATACAGTGACAATTTGCAGAGATCCTTACTCTTATATTTACCCCAAGGTAAGTTCACTCCTGTTGGTGCTGATATTGTCGACTGCCACATTTATTTGCACACTTCAAGTTCCTCTGTTTTCCCCTGCCTGTTGTTTACGTGGAGGGTCAGGCAACGTGAGCCAAAAGAGAAGTACACAAATGAGTATTCAACAGCCCAATTTCCCATCCTACTCTCGCAGAAGGAATGGAGATATTCTTTCCATCCTTCCTCCTAATTTAGAAAGTCAGGTAAGTTGAATAGGGTGGAGAGAAGAGAAATGCAAGTCACTGGTCTCTGTAGAGCCTTCCTCTCTTCACTTGCTTGCAAAAGGGCTTGTTTAGAAATGGACACATAGGGAGAGATGGTTTGAACTCCTCATCACCAGTTAGGAAGTCACTACATACTTGCACCCACGAGAGCAATTAGGAAGACAGTACTGCCAGAGCATCTGATCTCATACTCCAGCATACACATAACCTGCATGTGTGCAAATGCACCGACCACACTTGTGCTGTACAGCCTTCAGAGTGACTTACAATGTTCAGTTTCACACAATCCTTGGATTTAAGTAAAATTTTGCCTGTTTTGGGCACATGGAAACCACGACAGAGGAATGGTTTAGGTGATGAAACAGAACAGCATCGGATCCAAAATGCAGTTATTCAAAGTTCGGCACAAAAGCAAGGAATTTCAAGCAGAAGTACTATTGAATCTCGGAAGAAACAGTTTTAGAAACTAGACGCACAGTTAACATTCCAGAATCTCTTTTAAAATCAACAATAATTACATAATAGGAAACCTCTGCTCCTATTAACTAAATAAAAACTCTATGGATAGCTTGTCGAAGTAGAAGGTAAAATCAATGGTATGTGTGTTAAAAATATTCCAAACCCCAAGTCCTTTCAACTCCCCTTTCTCTATTTTCACAGCAAGCGTAACCGCTGACACATAATACAGCTATACTGTATTAAGTAACCATAAATTTTAACTTTTAAATCAATTAAAATACTCCTCCATTATATGTCAGAGTGACAAGTAATAGCCTGCTGAGTGCCATGGAAAATTTTGGTCAAATAGCAGATGAGGGCTGCAATCACTGACTGATACCTAGAGCAAAGGCTTTTGGTAATTCTCCCACAAGCAATCACAATTGCTGACAAAGTTCAAATTTGTCTTGACAGGATTGTCAAGGCAAACTAGAAACGTTCACAATTGCAAGTCAAAGAATTCATTTTTATTCAGCTGAAATTCACTCTACTGCTCACATACTAATGATACACAGGACTGTACCTACCACGCTCTCCAGCTGAGGAGCTGAAACCCAGAGAGCAAAGACTAAAGGAAAATGGGAGCACTAAGCAAAACACAGACCAGGAGAGTTATGTTCTACAACTAACACAGCCCCAGTTCATCTCCTAAATCCTCTGCTACATCCTGCCAGAACTCTCTTGCAATATATAGCAGGCCTTGATTTTGGAAGGCAGCTTGCATTTAACTTCAGTGGGAATAAGAGCTGGTACAATAATTAAAAATACCACCAGCCCTCCCATTTCAGGAAAAGGATGTTTAACTGTTTATGCACAAAAGCACATTACTGCAGAGGCAGACAGAGAGTTTATGAGTGTGCATAATTAAGTGCTTATGCACAAATTTACACAAGTTATATAGAAATCAAGGTACATAGCAGAGTGAGCAAACATTATTACTTGCTAATCCATCACCCCCCTAGAATTCACTTATGCAGCCTGTTTGTGGCACAGACTTTCAATTTCCTTTAGCAAGGACTGCAATATTTACATTCATTGTCATACCACAAATATTACTCACTGACACAACAGGTCCCACACAGAGCCAATTAAAAACAAAGAACCTGGTAACACATTCTTTGCTTCATTAAGCAGTATCATGGAATCACTGAATGGACTGGGTTGGAAGGGACCTTGGGACTCATCTAGTGCCAACCCCCTGCCATGGGCAAGGGCACCTTCCACTTGACCATGCTGCCCAAAGCCCCATTTAACCTGGCTTTGATTTTCTGCCTATTCTAAAACAATCTGGTTTTTTTTTTCCTCCTGTAGCCATCCAAATTATTTCTCTTAAAAACAGGTGTGCAACATGCAGAATAAGCACTCGGGGAAGAAAGAAGATGACTCAACAAAGAGTAAGCTTTGAGCACCCATGGTTTGAAATGTTGCAGCAACCCAAGTGTAACTCAGTTTCACCACACAGCTGGAGGATCCAAGAAGTCCCCACCTGCCCATCTTCAGGCTTCAGACCATTCCAACCCATGCAGCTTCTGGCATGGGAGCCCACTGCTCTCAGAAAGCAGTGAGAGACCTACGGCTTCTCACTTCTATATTTGCTTTTCGTATTCCTAAATAACATACACAGAATAAAGAGTAGAGCTCCAAAGTATATGAAAACGTTTTGCTAATTTAAATAAATTATTAAGTTATGATTCAGGAGCAGGAACAATGAAACCTTGCTTCCTAGGTCTTTCTCCCTCCTGCTTGCAACGTTTAATAGGAGAAAAATGCTAACTAGCCCCTTTCCTCTAGTGGGGGCACTAATTGGGTGCCTTTCCTCCTTCCAGTCACTTCTTTTAATGGAACTGGTAAGAGATAACAGCTAAAATGGAATAGCTGTAATAGCTACCCACTGTCAAATTCAGTTGGAGTTGGCTGACATTCAAAACTTAATAGGTGGGAACACACAGACAGCTGAGTTACATAAAAATCTCCTTAGGCTCTGTCTAGGGGTCTGCTGGACTTGCTACTGTAAGCCAGTAACTTTTTGCAGTGCGTTATCAGTTATCAGATACTCATCTGATCCATCTATTCATGTTTGTTTTCCCCAAGTGTTCTAGTTTTGCACTTGTCTATAGACGTCTAGTTATTGAATTTGCAAAAGCCTGACCACACTGGAGAGTGTTGTTGTCTTTTTCGTGGTTTTGGACTCCAAATGTGGACTTTCCCTGAAGACATCCTTGCAATATTTCCTGGACTTGCCTCAGAGCCATTCTGATTTTAATGAGCCCATACAAAGCAGCTTCAGGCACCACACTGTCCATCCCTTCCCTTGAAAATCTGTATCTGTGCTCCTGTATCTACAAAAACAGTGTTTCTAAGCTGCTTAAAAACACTTGTAAGAACTTGACAAAACCTTTTCCAGGTTTTTTACACCAGCAAGGACTCAAAGACAGTCCAAGCGGAACTCACTAATGCTTGGGAGAAGCGAGGCTGTTATCCAAATTTCACAGTCATACAGAGGAATGTTAATAAAAGTAAATGCATACCAAGCACTTGTTTGAAGTTCAACGCTTCTTTCATTCCAGAAACACTGCTTTAATCTCGCAAATGCTGCTCTGCCTTTTGTTACCCTCGCTGGTGACTGTGTTGTCAAGCACAGCAACGCTCAGGCAGCTTGCTGCAGGAGCAGCACAAATTGCCTACAAATGTCAAGCCCATGAACGTCTCCCAGCAGAGCTGCACCTCAAGTTTGCCTCACACAAGTGCTCAGGCCAAGCTGTTTGGCACAATAACGTGGAGAGTCAGTCCCTCCTGCTCTCAGAGCTTTGGGAACCAACTGCAGCGGCTGGCAGAGAGCGGCAGGCTGCAGGTTATCAGCTGCGCAACCTTGGATTTGATGCAAAACCTCGGAAATTCCCCCAACCCTGCGACAAAGGAGGCAGCTTCCCCTGTCACAGTCACCAACAGGTCAGGAAGCAGCCCTGCCTACAAGATGCCGAGGTGGATCAGGGCAGGGATGAAGCCTCGTGCCTGTCTCAAGGAGGAAAGCTGTGATGTTCTGCCCCAACTGAAAGCACACACCACAGCTGCCAACTCAAGGGCTTGCCCAAACAGCTGAATTTTACCGAAGCCTCAAGAAACCCTTGAAATTAATGGTATTACAGGCTTGGTTTGCTTGACAAAGATAATATACAGGCCTTTATTCTCGCTTTTCTGAGATCTCCTTGGCTGAAAAACTGCATTAACTGATCCTCAACCAAGCTAAACCTCCAGTTCGCTGACCATTATTCCAGCAAAGGTAGAAGTTTCTTTTTCCTGCAAGAGGTGAATGAATATACCATTTTCCAAGGCATGACCTCTACTCTTTCTGTAGAGTTGAATCTCTGCATGCTTGAACTCCTGAGGAATCATCTGCTTGTCCTTGATGCCTGCAAACAGTTGTGCCTTGGTCAGCCCAGGTGGTGCTCTCTGACCAGAAGTACCACAAGTACCTGCTGCCCTTCTCTGCAGTATTCACAGGACAGACAGAAGAGCTCGCGCTCTTTTGCTGCCTGCTGGTCTTGGCTAGGTAGGTCGGAAAACTTCATTTAATGCTTCATTAGAGATGCTAGATAGAAATTTTAATAAACTGGTGAAGTGTTCACTTCACTGATTTGGCTTTTCCTTGTAGCTGGTTCTCAGCATTTGACCATCTTGACTGTGGACTGACGTAACACTACTGGATTTACAGCCACAGACCAGTTTTTAAACAGCCATAGAACTTCATATCCATTTTTATGCCTTCTCTGCCATTACAGTTTAAGTTTAAACCAATGGCAACGCCCCATCCCCCCCTGCCCCTGATTTTTGCAGGAACTGCACACGCAGCCACAACAAATTCAAATTCACGCTGGCCACAGTGAAAGCAGAGCTGGTAAACATCACTGTGAGAGGTCCTTAGAGACTCTGGTCCCACCTGGCAGCAGGAGGTAAAACAACGACACAAAAATTCAGGGAAAGAACAGAATAAAAGTGGCTCTCCTAAATACTGTAGATACTGCTTAAAGCACAACCCCCAAATAATCCAACTGTCCACGCTCCTCAAGGCATTTAGCAGTTATTTTAAAGTTACTATGGTTGCATGAAAAGAAAAAAAAAAACCCACCCAACAAACTATGATATGAAGAGAGTCTAAGTCCATGAATGAATATTGATAAACTGCTGATCGTGATGCACCATAATTATTCTTAGAGCATGAGGTCACAATCCTAAATTATGAAACTGCTGAAATAATATTTTTAAAGTTTCATCTTTCTCTTATGCATAAAAATCTCTGCTAAGCCTGCAAAATCTTGACCTCAAATGTAAGGACATTATGCTACTTTAATAAATTATATAGAAGGCTTGACTTGTGATCAAGAAAATATTAAGGCTTGGGTTATTATATTTTACATTATTTCTTTACTCATTAAACCTGAAGAGCTTTCATTAAAAATAGAGAGTAATTCAATTCACTGACATATTATTAACAAAACATGATATACATATTTCAATTCCAGTGCTGTGAAAGAGATGACAGGGATAAACAGGACAGTTGAAATCCAGATGATATAGAAGAAAAATAGAACTTTATATATAAAGAAAGGGCTTCAACATTTTAACTTAGTCCAAATTTATTTTAATGGGCATTATGCCTTGAAAAAAAAAGAAGTTACAGAAAAAAGTATGAATTATTTTGGATTCTGTTGTCTTATGCAAATGCACTTCAGCTCTATACTTAATTAGAAGTAAATGGCAAATTTTGTTGGCGTCTCCTATTCCTGTTGAAAATTTGACATCTTGCTGCTGTTGCTGATAAGGCTGCAGTGTCCTGTCTGCACGACTGAGAAGTTCCCCACCAAGGCTGTTACTCAAGTGCACAAGTACAGCCCTGGCTCCAATTAACTATTTATGAGCTGTTCCACTGCTCTAGAAAAAGTGCACCATCAGAAAAAAATCTGCTCATTAGAAAGCAGCCTATTAAGGTATTTTTAAATATAACAGTGTAATTTCAGTAGACACATGCATATTATTTTTTAAGGAGAAAAGGAACCAAAGCGTTTTCCTCTGGAGCTGAGTGGTTTAAAATTTTAATGAAGAAAGGATTTAAGATTGTATTATAAGAAACAATGTCTCATTGACAGAAATGTAGTTAAGATAATCCTGCAAATCTTTCCCATTGTATTAGTTCTGTGCCCTTTCACCCTAGGCATGCATACACTTCCAGTAAGTCTGAAGACTAAAGGGAAAAAGGGACTGGGTGCTGCTTCCAGGTGACTCCTCCTGTAAGGAAATCCCTGCCACAGCTTCCCTCTATATCCACAACACTACTGGAAATAACTGTGCTCCAAAGCTGAAATTCCTCTCTCAAATAGGGTAAAATTAAAATAATTTAAGTGAATAAGTGGCAAAATTATTCTCTTCTAATTATGCTAAGCAGATGGGGAGATGTGGGGGAGAATATAGCAAACCTGTCCTGGTCAACCAACTCTATCAACCACTCTAAACTCTTGAGAGTGCTCTGAGGTGCTCCGGTTATTGCTGATACCACAGAAAGATTATATCCAGTACTTTTGTATTACTACAGTCCTCAAGTCTTTCAAGAAACTCACACATGTAAAACAATCACTACTACTTGAATCTGTGTCCTTCATTACCACTTTTCTGCAATTCCCTTATTCAAAGTACCCCAGAAGCCATCTTACCTAATGCTCTACGAGGCAGAGATATTTTGGACAAACCACAAAAAATATTCCATAACTAAATTATGAGATTGATGGGTGACACCAAAGCACGACCTGTCAAACCGTTACTGAACTTCACCTTCTAAATTACTGTCTACCCAGTTGTTTCAAACGCGTGTCATTTTGTTAGTCCAAATGAGCTTGTTGCTTAAAATACTCCTGCGTCCCACATATTTGTTCCTGGAAGGTAACGTGATGGAGCCCATCTGAAATTCCGTCTGGCATGTTTACCTGTCTCAAGCCCTCTCTTTACTTTGCAGCATCCTCCCCCCCTGCTGCAAGTTCATCAGAATAACGTTTTCCTGCAACAAAGCATGCGAATAACCATCACCCGCACGACGACACGTTACCCAGAGAAATTAATAAGTGAAAAACCTTGTTGTAAATTGCTGGCACCTTGATGTTAACTCACTGCTCACACCTGATCTTAACAGTCACCCACCCACATATCCAGATCTCCGAGGATGACTCGAGGGATCCAACACCTCACCAGTTTACTTCTGTATATTAATGCTGACAGCCCAACAGCCCTTCTTTCCCTTCTCCCACCTCTCTTCTCTATGTCCTCATAAACAATGGCACCTAAAAATAAAATGATATGTGAGAACAACAAAGGGCAATAGTGAGACTTAGCCCAGCAGCAGAGCCAAAGTATGACATATTCAGCTGCTGCTAACTCCAATCCTGCTAGGGCCAACTTCAAAACTGGCTCAGATTAGATACAGAAACACAGTTCTGAGCTGCTCCAGAGTTTTGTTTTAGTTCGCTGCCAGCCTGCAAAGGGTAGCTAACAGAGCAGAGGACAAATGACATGCATAAAGAATAATGATCCCCCACCACCACAAACCTCCTTAATTCACTACAAGGGATGTAAACAAAATGCACGAGAGGTCATATAGGTACCTACTGAAGGAAAAATAGAATAAAACAGTAATAATAATTTACTCTTGGTTTTCCTAGTAAAACAAAATAAGTGTTGAGCTGTGTGATCAGCACCTTAGCATACTACCATTGATACAGTTTTTCCGTTCCTATATTTCCTAATAATTTTCAGCCCTTTTGTCTTTCAGCTGAAGGCAATCTCTTCACATTTTATGCATCATGGAGCCAAAATGGGTACCAATGTTTAACAACGATTCCCTGAAATCTCTTGGGAGAAGAGAGGGAAAAGATAAGGAAGAAAGAAATTAAGGAGTATATTTAAGTCCTATTTCTTATCATTTCACCATAATATGGTGGGAGGGGGAGGAAAAGGAGAAAGTCTAATTTAGTGGTTTGAATGATATGTTGGAAGCTCTACATGCTTCCAAGGCTACTTCTAAAGAAAGTTTTATGCATATGCAAGTCTGTTCATGGAAAGGTACCATATGCTTATAATCATTTATCCTTTATACAATGCATACTTCATGAAATTTGTATGGTCTTCTTTTCTTTTTTTTTTTTTCTCTTCCCTAACAGTGAGATTCACAGATCTGGAAGAATGTTAAATACTAAATCTGCAAAAGTTCATGACAGTCTATGGCAAAACTCCATTTTACTTTGGATTAAATATACTTGGTGACATTCCAAGCGAGCCCGTCAATACATGCACAAATGGGACTTACTGGTTCCCCAGGAGAGAGATATCACTTGTTGGCTCTGTGTGTGCCCCCTGAAGACATTTGTGTATGGATTGACAAGGATGTTATCTCGATACACGGAATCTGCAAGTGCTAGAAGTTGAATGTGCTCAACTGAGACAGGGATTGAACGCCCCATTGAAGAGTTACAAGCATTGACTGCAGGGCTCTGCAAGCTCTGCTGCAAATTTATGTATGAATTGAAACAGGCAGGAAAGCCCTTCCCTTCACTGGATGTTTACTGCTTTTATAGCTAATATTCCAACTATTCGAGGAGACTACAAATTGCAAACAATTCTTCACTCGCTTTCTATCTCTTTAGTACGGCTACAGATAAATGCATAAAATCTTTTAAAACTCTTCCTCTGTCTTTGGTCAGTATCTGTTAATTACTTCAGCTTGAACTGCCCCTTCTGCAGTGTTACAGCATAATTGAAGCAGTAAACTTCAATATGTTAAGGAGACCAGAAGAGTTACATATACTTTTCACTTCTAAGCTTTCACTTCAAGAGTTTTTCTCTTGTGACTGCCTTAGTTTGTATTCCCTTCCTTATTTCCTCAAGCTTTTCTCTCAAGATTCAGACATTTTCTTCCACTCTTCTGCATGCTAAACACATCTTCGGGTAGGATTTAAGGGGCTCGGGTGTCAGGTATGTAAACTATTTTTCCTTTAAGAACAGAATTGGCACATTAGGCTATTTCAAAGATACGTGCATTTGAGGCTGAAACTCGCCTTTGAGTTTTATTCTCTTTTATCAGCAATGACATCTTAATAATCTTGGCTCCGATGAAATAAGAAATGTTGTATTCATTTACTATTTTTTTTTCCTCAAGTATGTCATCATGGAATTTGAATATACTGCACTATTTATGTTCATATATTTTTCAACACCATTTCCCAGGTTTCTTCTAGGTTTTTTTTTCATCTAAACATAAAACTTGGACCTTGTTTTACCGCCTCCCAGCGCAGTCAGAAATTATATATGCAATGCCCTCGCTAAAGTAAAAATACTGTCTTTGGCATTTGGGGTTGTCTGCTGAAGCTGACTCCTGTGTGTAACCCAGAGCAGTTTATCTCAGGCCTTTATTCAGACTAAAGTGACCGTGTAATCATCCATAATTCAGAGGCAGCACCTGTTGGGTTTGTACTAACAACTCGATACTTAAGTAAACTCATCAAAGCTGGAGCCAGCAAAAAATACCTTGCACTAGCAAATCCTACACTGATGGAACTGAGATTGCTTTCAGTAAATTATGCCAGTATTTTCACTTCCAAAAAAAAATACATATAATGAACAGGATAATCTCCAGGCAAGATGTTCAAAACTTATAAAAAAAAAAACAAGTATCAAAATATATGCTTAGAAAAGTTAGGATTCCAGTTTTGTTGAAACAAGGAAGACAGCTCCCATCTCACCACCATTTTTACCTCTTCCTAAACATTTGCTCAATTCCCATTAGAGTACATCCAAGACTAACACCTAGTCACCGTGGTGGGCATTGCTTTTCAGTTATTCAGTATTTGAACCAATATGCAACATTCAACATAGTGACAGTTCTCCACAATTCCCAATTTTAAATGATAAACGCAAAGACACTACACAGACCAATGCATGTGTATCTCAAAAATCTAGCTTGGATAGTCAAGAGACATTTTTGGGAATGAAGACTGGCAGCTCAGCTTTCTGACACAAATCAAGGTCAAAATTCTGCAAACTCGCTTACTAAAAAGCAGGAACTGAAGGTTCATAAAGCCAGACAAACCAGTTTTAATGCCACCACGACAACTCTGTAGGCAGCCACGGTAACACAGGAGCACTGCCCCCCAAGAGCTCTGGGAATGCCCCATAGCACTGGAAAGCCAGAGCACAAAGGAGACTGGTGAGCCAAATTTTCCAAGGGACTTGTCTATTCAGCGAGGGAGCCAAGGTTTTTTAGCATCACCTCCGATCACAAATGAAAGTCACCTGAAGCCTAGTGCAGCTTAAAGCAAGTTAAAAGGCCAGTCTGGAAGCTGAGGACACCGGGTTGGATGGAGTACCACTAAGATGCCTTGGCACCACTGGCCACAGAGCCTTGCAAGTTGGTTCTGCATGACCAAGCCGTCACATGCACACCAAAGGCTGCTTTGCCCCTGTGTCACGGGTTCAGTGATCACAGCCAGACTCCACAAATACATATTTATATAATTAAAATCCTTACTGTAACAACAAACACAAACATGTATAAATATATGAGATACAGTACCGTACTTTGTTGGTTGGGTTTTTTTACCGCACAGCACCATTTTACTTCCAGGTCTCGGAATTAGGAAAATATAAATATTAAAAGAAGTAATTACAGAGAGAGGTGGGACACAGCAATATTTCCTTTCTGGTATTGGTTTCCTTGAAGATTAATACTGGACACAAGCCCTTAGATCAACTCAATTCTATGCTACTTACAAATTTAATGCTGCCTTCTTACTGCATAAATAATGATCTGATTAAATGGCTATAAAATATGGAATCTGTTTCCTCC